>PVIU01010682.1:0-68664 GCA_004026605.1 Ondatra zibethicus | reverse complement strand
AGGATCCAGCAATACCACTCTTGGGAATATAACCAAGAGAAGTCCAATCATACTACAAAAGCATTTGTGCAACTATGTTCATAGCAGCATTGTTTGTAATAGCCAGAACCTGGAAACAACCTAGGTGCCCCTCAATGGAAGAATGGATCAAGAAAGTGTGGATTATATACTCATTAGAATACTACTCAGCGGTAAAAAAACAATGACATCTTGAATTTTGCATGCAAATGGATGGAAATAGAGCTATTTGCTTTTAAGCAACTACTGAAGCCAAATTCATCATACAGTACTTCTTAACTCTTGACAGACGACCAGTACAACTGCTGAGAAAAGGTGTCTTTTAGACACGACAAAGAAGCTGTACCCATGAAATCTCCACAATATGGATGCCTAAACAAGATGTGCATGACGACAGCACCAGCCAGTATGCCAATGTGTATGGAGGAAATTTCACAAGGCCCTAGATGAAGAACTAAAGGCAACCAATGGCTGATGAGAAAGGGAGAATCAGTCGTCTCCCACTGATATGGGTGAGCTCAATCCCAAGCAGTCAGCCTTCTATATATGATTGTATGAGCAACAGTAATAATTTAAAAAGAAGAGGTTGTGAACTTGAAAGGAACTGGGGAGGCACAGAAATAATTGCATGGCAGGAGAAGAAGGGAATAAATCATGTAAATACAGTACTCATAAAATTCTCAAAAACTAGAAATTTAAATTAAAAACAAAGTTCATGGATTAATCTCCACAATTTAGATCTGTGTGTTTTAACATTTGTCAGAAATATGATCTCGCATGTAAGTGTGGCTGTCAATTTTCTGCTTTAAGCATTTAGCTCACGTGAGTGGATCTTATCAAACTTTGATTATGGGAGGTAAGGGCTAGACTAGCAATAGTAGGGGTTTGATTTTGTCTGTCCATTTGTACCTGTACCTAAAGTGGCTCAAAGAACCTTTGAAAATGAGTTGTCAGATTTCATTTTGTTGCTGTTGTTGTTTGCTTGCTTGCTTGCTTGCTTGTTTGCTTATTTGTTTGTTTTAAAGGACAGGGTTTTCCTGTGTGGCCTTAGCTGACTTGGAACTCAGTGTGTAGATCAAACTAGCCTTGAACTCAGAGATCCCCCTGCCTCTGCCTCCCAAGTGCTGGGATCAAAGGTACATGCAACCACTGCCCAGAAAGATTTTATTTCTTACAAAGAAATAAAGCTACTTAAAGGCTACCGCGGCCAGAAAACCAAAGGCTCATACATATCATCTTCCTCCTGCTCCTGCTTATTTACAGCAAGGACTTCTTCTTGGCCGAAGCTCTCCAGAAAGTGGAAGGTAAAGACAACCACATGCCATACAAGGTAGTTATCTGAAGATGAAAGGCTGAAATGCGCACATGTATTAAGGTGCAGGAAAAGATTGCTATCTCAGTCAGCTCTTCTTCTCAGCACTCACTCTTGTCCAAGGAAAGAAACCCTCACTCAGAACAGGAAACGGTTGATATCCAACTAAAAGGTATCACTGGGCAGTGTCCACTCAGAAGTGTTCCTATTTCAAACCTTGAACTCTAGCCTATGCTGGAGTTCTTAGCATAGAGGTAAGAAGAAAAAAATATTTTTTTTGGTTTTTAGAGACAGGGTTTCTCTGTAGCTTTGGAGCCTCTCCTGGAACTAGCTCTCGTAGAGCAGGCTGGTCTCAAACTCAAAGAGATCCGCCTGCCTCTGCCTCCCGCGTGCTGGGATTAAAGGCGTGCACCACCACCGCCCTGCAAGAAGAAAATATTTTTAAGGACAATTAAGTGACATGAATCATAGCGACTTCAGTTGTTATTTCTGCATCTGTTTCTTAAGATAAGTTTGTAATTACAACTTCTAATTCACAAACTTCATCCTCATGGAAGAAAGTAGTTGTAGTCTTGTCCTTGCCAGTTTGATATGATCTATCACCAGGCCTATTACGGAAGGAAGCTCAGATACAGTCTTCCTGGCCCCAAGCATGGAGGGGTAATTAATTTCCTAGACAATATAATCATGGTATATTTTGTTGGTTTGTGACAGAAAAGTTTAATATGTACAAGGGTGTGAGGTTGTCATAGCTTCCAATTCATAGGAACTATATCATTGTTTCTTATTTTGTGCAGTTGTACATGTGTGAGAAGCATGTATTACTATGTGTCTTATTTTGTACAGTTGTACATGTGTGAGAGAGCATGTATTACTATGTGTCTTATTTTGTACAGTTGTACATGTGTGAGAGAGCATGTATTACTATGTGTCTTATTTTGTGCAGTTGTACATGTGTGAGAGAGCATGTATTACTATGTGTCTTATTTTGTACAGTTGTACATGTGTGAGAGAGCATGTATTACTATGTGTCTTATTTTGTACAGTTGTACATGTGTGAGAGAGCATGTATTACTATGTGTCTGTGCTAGTGTAGTCTAATTGCTTCTTCCTTGCTTTAGGGTAAGAATATTGATTTAATTTTTTATTTTAGAAGAGATTTAATGATTACTGTATTTTATTGTGCGGGGGGGGAGACAGAGGGAGAAATATGAGCTGAAGGTCATCATGAACACTTAATGATATTAGATTTACCTAAAGATTCCTAACATTGCAATTAGCTCCCTAATCGTTAGGTCCAAATCACTGCACAGCCAACAACAGCTTTTATAAATTCTACTAAATGAGAAAAATCCATATGCTGAACAAGGAAAATGGAAATGCAACAGAGAATGCACACTCTATTAAATGATTATAAGTTTATTAGAATTTAAGTGCAGGGATTTTATCAGGTCACTGAGGCAACAAAACTATCTGAAGTAGCAGCTTTGGAATCACATGCTACAAAATCCCAAAATTGACATGCGTTTTCTTTTAGAATCAAGTATTAATATTTGGTTGCTTCTAATAGGAAGTAATATTTAAAATGCACTTGAACCTCTTCTCTCCACTCCTCTGCTAAAGCTGCTTTTATCAGGGCTTTAGACTGCTACTCTTATATGCCTAGTAGGTTTTTAAAGGGAATACCAAGAAATATAGTTAGTGTTATGTTCCTAGACCAGCATCTCCTGATGTAGGACAAAAGACAGAAATATATTCAGCTTTAAACTGTGATTTTATTTCTGTTTCACCAATGAAATACCAGGCACAGGGCTGCAAGTGTCTGAGAAGGACCTTGTCAGTAGATATTAACAGATACTTCCAACAACTACCATGCTCCATACAAGATGGCAGGTAATGTGTACACTTAGGGAGTGATAACATTAAACAGACTTAATAACTAAAATAAAATATGGTTCTACCTCTTAAGAGGCACAATCAATTACTAAGGATTAAACACACATATGATCCATGCTGGTGTCACCCTTTGCACATATCAGAAGAGTAGCAGGATACAATTCAAAGTTGCCTTAGTTTGTGGAATTGGGAGATGCACCCATGGAGAGAGCTTTGCCTCTTAAGGATTAAGAGCAGCTGATCATAAATGAATGGAGGGAGTGATGAGGCAGAAATGTGGTTTTAAAGTTGTTACTACTTGAAACACAAGTCTATAAAACAACAATGGAAAGCATAAAGAGATGCAGAGATGAAGGAGAACTAAATGACCTTAGGCCTTCATTTAGGATAGATGCATATTTGCTGATGGGTGAGTGGAAAACTATCACCTAAAGTTAAAGGATGTCATTAAGGACATCAAGAAATAAAGACTTAAAGATAATTAGAAAAGTAAAAGAGAACACTCAGCTAGACAACCCAAATCTGTCCTAGAACTCCCCAGGATTGCCTTCAACAACCAAAAGCAGCACAGCATGTCATAGAAGGGTTCTGAAAAACACAGCTTACTCATGGATGATGTTTGTGCCCTTCAAACACCTCCCACTTTGAAGTTTTGCCACACTACCTTATAGACTGATTAATTCAGGCTTCTGCCATCCTCTCCCTTTGCTCTACATTCACACCTTCAACTTGGCATGCTACCCAGTACAATGCCTTTGAAGATTTTAGCATCTATGAAGTACTTACTAGAAGCTGGCAAAGAGAGAGAGAGAGAGACAGAGACACAGAGAGAGAGGAAAGAGATCTGATTTTAGATTATTTTTAAATTCTATTACTAATAACAAAGCAATAGTGTGAACTAATGTCACCCCCTACTCTTCATTGCAATGACATAAAGTTCTTTCAGTAACATTTTCAGGGCAGCTACACAGTTGTAAGACAGGTCAGACTTATATGCAGGCAGTGCCCATCTATTTGTTTATCCTTTCTTTTTGAAAGTGTAAAAGTTCAAATTTATGCACATTGTTACCAAAGGTAGCAATGACCTGACTATGGACCTGGAAGCCATGGAAATACCACGTCATAATGCATTATCTGACAATCAACATCAGCAATTAAGAGCACTTGTTGAAAGAAGGAGCCATTATGGGGTTAGGGAGAAACCAGGGACTAGGGAAATTCCCAGAAATCCACGAGAATGACCACAGCTAAGAATCTAAGCAATTGTGGAGACGGTACCTAAAATGTCCTTCATTTGATTGATGACTACCTTAATTGTCATTATAGAACCTTCATTCAGTAACTGATGGAAGCAGATGCAGAGATCCACAGCTAAGCACTGGGTAGAACCTCTGGAGTCCACTTATAGAGAGGGAGGAGTGATATTATGAAGACCATGATGAGGAAACCCATAGTAATAGCTGACCTGATCTAATGGGAGCTCACTGACTCTGGACTTACAGCTTGGGAACCTGCATAAGAGGAAACTAGACCCTCTGAATGTGGATAACAGTTGGTGTCTTGGGCAGTTTGTATGGCCACTAGCAGTGGAACCGTATTTATCCCTAGTTCATGAACTGACTCTTTGGAACCCATTCCCTATGGAGGGATACTTTGTTCAACCTAGAGTACAGGGGCGGGAAAGGGGAGTGGGTGCTTGGTCCTGCCTCAAGTGATATGACAGACTTTGTTGATTCTCCGTGGAAGGCAGTGTTGGAAGCAACAAAGGAAGGTTTCTAAGTCGGCATACCGACAGTAGAACAGTGGCCCAGTGGGCAGCAACTGCGGTTACAACGTCAAGGGACGTGAAGAACTATTTTCACTCTAGCAGTTACATTTCCTTTAGAGACAGTCTAAGTTCTCTCAATCAACTCACCATCCAAAGCTGGAGCAACCCATTCTCCATTCTGGACTACTCCATCTCTTCCAGGTTTTACCGTTTATCCTCTAGGCAGCATAACTTGGAAACTTGCTCTTAATAGTTGGCACTGCTCATTTCTTGGTCTCATGTCCCCTTCCTCTCAACTTCCCACAGTATTGGCACAGTTATTAGAAATGAGGGCATTGTGGGTTTCTATGATTCTGCTTCTTTCTGTTTCTAGACTGTTCCCATTAACTCCTGATGTCATGTTTATTAGCATTTCTCCTAGACTGTGGCAATAATCATCCTCTCCAGAACAGTTACACAAATTTGTATTATAATGAACTCTTGTGATTCTTTCAGGCTAGTCACAGGATGCACTGGAAAAGTAACACCCTGTTCTTAAGAATACCGAATTCATGGTCACACTTGAAACATCAAAGGCTTTAGGGGCTAAATAAGATCCACTATTTATTTTTAAGAACATCCCCTCTGGCTCACCCAGAGGGGATTCATTGGAGTGGGGGCTTGCCTTTTGTAATAGCTATTTTATCCGTGACACTGAGAAAGTGAAAGTAGAGGCAGCCAGCTATATGGCTAGCATTAGGAAAGCAAGGAGAGCAAGTAGCACGTGTGCTCCCGGGGTCATGCCCAGAATTATGCAGGAACTGTCCAAGGGTTTTGCAATATGGGCTAGGGTCTCCAGGACCTTGCTACAAGGAGAGCTTGTTTGTGCTATTCTCAGGACTTGTCCCCTAAAGAAGTCACATGGCTCCCACCAAAATAGGTTGACAGAATTCAGAATGGCATACAAGTAATGAATATTTTGTATCAGATCCTGATATTCTAGCTCCATATCTCTTGTCATGTCTATAAAAAATTGTATGTCATATCAGAAAAAATTATAATCCACCCATCCATTAGGTTCATTTTGGGCATTTCTTGTTTTTTTTTCTAGACAGGGGTTGATATATCAATCAACTCTTATTGCCAATATATTTTCCTGAGTTTTTTATGTAATTCATTTAAAGGTCAAAAGCAGAATAATCAATAGAACATTCAACTGAAAAGGCTGTCAAGAACATGGGTCAGATAATATGCGTGTATCAGTCTAAATCATCCATCCTGAGTAAGGGGACAAATTTATTGGACAAACAATTAATCAATTTGCTGAATTAAATGATTTTCATCACAAGCGTGGCCTTGGTAAGTAGCTTAAGTGAGAAGTGACTCATTCACATGAATGAGGTAAAGGAAGGGGGGATGATGGCAAGCTGGAGAAGGCAGGCATGGAACAAAGCAGACAGCCACCATCCTAGGTGACCTAGGAAAGTTGAAAAGTAGCTTGAACAAACATTTAGCTCTACCAACAGCCAGAAATTTGATGTTTAATCAAAACATTTCAAATTTTGAAGTAGTTAATAAATTTATATTTTCTAAAGCTCTGGGACTAGTCAACAAATAAATGGCTTATAGGTCACTCTTGCCTGTTGGGCCATTAGTTTCTGATGAGGGAACAGCCACAGTGTTTTTGCCAATGAACAGTGTGAGCAGGTGTGTTTTTAGTAATATCATCTGTACCACATTCTAGGGGACAATGGGGTGACTCAAGGGGGAAAGTACCTGCCATCAAGCCTGACAACATAAATTAATTCCTTGGACCCAAATAGTAGATAGAGAAAACGAGCTTCAACAACATTGTCATATGATATTATGATTTCTATTCACATACTGTGGCATGTGCCCCACAGGAAGAGAGAGAGAGAGAGACAGAGACAGAGACAGAGACAGAGACAGAGAAACAAAAAGTGTAGATGTCATTCCAAAGAACTTTAGCATGAAGGAGGAGATTTACATACATGTATACATATGAATACATGAAAATGTATAAATTTGACATACTTAGAAAGGGAGTGAATACAGAGGAGGAATGAGAAAATAGAACCAAATTTATTAAGAACAGAACAGGAAAGCATAAGGCTATTTAAGTAAGAGGGTACTGAAGAAATTGCTTCAAGGAAACTTGTAGATGTTTATTATAAACAAAGAATGAGGTAGTTTTTATTGAGAGGTTAGATTTCTGGGCATATGGTAGATTAAGCCAACAATGGGCTCACTCAAGTCCTTCTTGTCTAACAAAGGAGGTAATCTTATACTTACCTGATTAGGCTGTTGATCTCATATTGAATCCCTTCTATCAATATTTGATTTTTTTTCTGACCTCCACTCATCTGCTGGCTGCCAACCAGGACTGGTATTTTTAGATATCTATGTATATAGCTGTTAAAAAAATATTCTCACTGTTCTTACACTTATATGACAGCTATATTTTCTATGAGTCTTTTCCCTTATTGCCTATAAGGAGCTGACTGCTGTTTCAATATAACAGGTGAAGTGGTGAAGAAAACAGAGAATAGTGAAAGTAAGGGAGAGGTGGCAGTAAAGGGAAGGTTTGAGCTGGTCACAGGAGTCTGTAGTAAGGAATCATTAAAAACACTTGAACTACAAGGGGGAAAGGCATGGTGCTTCCCAGAACAGCAATTACGCAAGCTCCAGGGAAGGACCAGTAATTCTCTGAGAAACAGCAAAGAAATGTGTAGGACTAAGTCATACACAATAATGTCTGTCATTTGACTTTGGATTCTGCCCTGAGCAGATGACAACTCCTTGTTTCAGTCAGTGAATACCATGTACTAACATGAACACGATCATCCTGGTCAAAAACTAGAATGCTGACTAAATGTGAGTAAATATAGAAGCAGAGAGCAGTTAGGACGCTGTGGAGGGCGAGGATAATGGGTGAAAGAGTATCTGTGGTAGAGGAGGAGATGGTAAATTCTCACTACCTAAATGGAGGCTTCCTGTCCCAACCACCTGGTCCCAAATAACCAACTCAGGGGCTGAAATGCTCAGCGGATAGCTCAGGTTTATTACTAACAGGCTCTTACATTTTAAGTTGACCTATTTTCCTTATTTACGCTCTGCATTGTGTTGACATGGTGTGTTCATCCCCTGCTTTCTGTGTGTCTGGCTACCAACTCCTGACTCTGCCCTTCTCCTTCCCATCATCCATAGATTGGTCATCCAGCCTATACTTCCTGCCTGGCTACTCACCAATCAGCATTTTATTAAACCAATTCGAGTGACAAAATTTTACAGTGTACCAGAGGATTATTTCACAGCATTTCCCCCTTTTTGTCTAATTAAAAAGGAAGGTTTTAACTTTAATATAGTAAAATCAGTTATCAAGTGAGAATTACAGTTACAATATCCAGTCCATTTGCATTTGTCAAAATTAGAGAATATCCTTAATTATCTTATCTGGGTGAGTCTAAAGTTTTGTATCTAATTTACTTTCTATTATAACTAAGGAAAACTATATTTATAACTATTTAGTCTTCAACTCCATCAAAAATCCTAGAAGGGTGAAATGTTACCTAATGACAGGTATATCAGGCTGCCTCAACAGTCACCAAAAATTCCTCTGTAGTGTTGGGGTATCCAACTCTAGCCTACATGCCTAGAATACCTGACATACTTTCCTGCAAAGCAGGGAATTTTGAAGAAATGTCCTACAGTTCTTGGCAAAGTTTAGCAGTTGCCTTTTTTGTATGTCATGCTGGTCCAGTTTGGACAGTATCTGTCAGCAATTAAGGCAAGGGCAGTTTCTTTGCTCACATGACTAGCTTTTGACATAAAAAAAAAAAACAAACTCCATATGGAATTTCTTTGATGTGCATCATCATTTTCAAAGAAATTGATGCTGCCAGAGCAGATGAGTCTCACTGTCAAGAAAAATTCAAGTTCTTAAAACATGTTAAATCCCATATTCTATAAGTCTTTGAAGTATTGTAAGATTGCCTGACCATATCTGAAACATATCTCTGTATGACTTTGAAAACCTAACTAACAAGACTATAAGTTTGCTAGTATAGATGACTATTAATCTGTATTTCTTAATTATTTATTACATTTTTAAATGACCTGCATAAACATAATACTCTAAAATTATAGCAAAATTAACTTAAATTTGTATAAAAGAACCAGAATCCATACCAATGTAAAATATGTTTACATTGTTTACATAATAGCTGTTTTTTGGATTAAAGTAGGTTCAATAACCTACCCCTTTACCTATCATTTCTATATTTCCCCCATTTTCTTTTTAGAAAAATATCATTGGATCTAGTCTTCTTTGTTCAGTTTTTTCCTGACCATTATGTATAACAACTTGTAATCAACCCTCCTAAACAATGACAAACATTCCTAATTTATTTAGGATAATGTAGCACAGTTCTCTAGACTACTTCCTATTAATTGGGGACACTGATAATCTTTGGAGGACCCTGAGAAAATTTAGGATTATGATCAAGCACTAACTGGAGTATTCTGTGAGGATGGATCATCTCAGCCAACAGCCTTGAAGCTATTGTGAATGCAAAACTCAGAGGAAATTGCAACAGAACTGCTCCAAAATGTTGGATCATCTGGGTCATCCATTCCCACTGGAGATTTTTCAGGGGGTCTCCCTCAATCGAACCTAATTTATCTTAACCCAAAATGAATCCAGAGCCTCTCATTTCCTGTAGAAATAAAAACAAAACCCATGTCCCAAAGTAGCATATCTTTTAACTAAAATTTGAAGTCAAGATATTTTTAAAATATACTAGTTGGTTTAATCTAGCAGCTTTCATAATCAAATGTCTCTTAGCAGTTATTATTTGTTCACTAGTACTCAAAAAAATTAAAGGAAACACAATAACTTACAATATCCAATTCTCTGTGCTTTTTCATCTTTATGTAGCTCTTTATAATTTTATTACTATATTTTTTTAAGAAATTTCTCTACACTTTTTATTTTCTCTCCCAAGTTCATGTATATTTTTAAACACCCTTTAGACCGTTTTTTTCCCCCTGAATCTGTCTTTACTGCATGCCTACAACATTTTCTGTCTCCATGAACAAAAATCTGCTCTGTAACTTAGATCTTGGCATGCTGATGCTGGCTCCTCACCCTTGGTTCACTGAGAGGCTAGTCTCATGGCAGAGGCACATTTACCACCAGCTTTGGGAGCCATGTTTACCACGCCAATTCTGGGAAGTTTCTGGGTCCATGCCATCACCGAGTAGCGTGCCACCCACTACCCATTAAACCCCATTTAAGTGTTTTTCAGCAGAGCCTCTCAAAAGAGACACCAGTATTTTGCCACTAGTACTGAGCCAGGAAGTTATCTCTTAAAGGAGCTACAAATCTGCTTGCCACCAGCAAACAGAGCCCACTCGAGAAAATTTGCCTAAGATTCCATTTTTGTATGTCTAGAATCCTTTTTTAGCTTTGTCAGGTTTTATATGGAAATTCCAGTCAAATGTTTGGGTGCCATATATAAATGACATTTCCTGTCCCAACCATCAACCCAAAACAATAGACTCAGAAGCTGAATATGATTATAAATGCTCAACTGATAGCTCAGGCTTATTACTAACTAGCACTTGTATTTTCAATCAACTCATATTCCTTATTTACATTCCACCATGTGGCAGTACCTTTATTAGCATGGAGCATTCATCTACTACTCCCTCTGTATCTGTCTGATGACTCCTGACTCCACCCTTCTCATTCCCATCATTCTTAGTTTGGTCACCCCACCTATGCTTCCTGCCTGGCTACTAGCCAATCAGTATTTTATTAAGCCAATCTGAGTGACAAATCTTTGCAGTGTACAAGAGGATTATTCCACAGCACAGAGCAATATGGATTTGAAAGAAAATAGAAAATTACTCTAAGTATCAGCATATATATTTAAGATAGAATCACAACTAACATAATTGATAAGCATTAAAAAGAAAGAACTCAAACAGTGGTAGCATGAACAACTGCATTTACAATCCTGATGTCAGAAAGAGTAGAGCATAATACATAAACCATGTGCTGCTGTTCCATCAATCATAGTCATAACCAAAATGATGGCATGAGAATCCCTGGTCTTCATCAGAAACATAAGAGGTAATGCTATGGGAAGTGGTCTGTATCCTGTCAATTATATCTTAAATAAATGCTGATTGGCCAGTAGCCAGGCAGGAAGTATAGATGGGGAGACCAGGCAGGAAGTAGAGTCAGGACGTAGAGGCCAGCTGAGAACAGGAGAATTTTGGGAAGAGGAAGTAGTTGGCAGTTGTGACCCAGCCACAGAAGAAGCAACATGTGACAGCCTTGCTGAATAAGGTACCAAGCCACGTGGCTAACATAAACAAGAATAATGGGCTAATATAAGTTTTAAGGGTTAATAAGAAGTCTGAGATACTAGGTCAATCAGCTTATAACTAATGTAGACATCTGTGTGATTCTTTGGGACTTAACAACTACAGGAACCAGGCAGGACAGAAAACTCAGTCAACAAATGGTGACCACAAAAGGAAATCTGCATCCACATAAAGCCTGAGAGAATTTGGGAAGTAAATCTATACAATAAAAGAATAGAGTTAAGCACAGCTTATTTATAGCAGCATTTTCTCAGGTGGGTTCTGCTTGTTAGAGGCAAATGCATCTAATTTAAGAGAGGCTTCCTGACTCAGCTTTAGCTGTAAAACCTTGCAGCTCTTTTAAGAGGTCCTGCCACAAAACACTTAAATGATGTTAATAAAAAGCTGACTGCATGCTTTTTGGTTTTGAGCTGTAGCAGGAAAAAACACATGCCATTTTAAAATGCTGGCTTTCTGAGCTGTCCCGCCAACACAAGCTCTGACTCTTTCAGGCAGGAGGTCCAGCTAAAGAGCATTTAAGTGTGGGTTGTGAGCAGAATGCTGCAGCTTGCTTGCTGGCAGGGACCTTGAAACACCATAGAGTTGTGGCAATAAACAGGATTACAGCTGGTACCTCCACCATGAGGCTGGAATCTCAGAAAACTAAGAAATGGGCTGGATCTAGCCGCCAAAGCCATGGCTTTAAGCCTAGCCATATTGCTTAGCAAATGAAAGACTCATGTGGTCAGAAAAAGAGAGATATACAGTAAAGAGAGAGTAAAAGATGAAGAAAACCTCTAAATGGTTTGCAGTGTGTTAAAAATATATGCAGGCTAAAGGTTAAAGTCCTTAAAATAAAAAAGAAAGAAAGAGAGTAGTTGGGTATGGTGGCACACACCTTTAATCCCAACATTTGGGAGACAGAGGCAGGCAGACCTCTGTGATTTCAAGGACAGCCTGGTCTACAGAGGGAGTTCCAGGACAGCCAAAGATATACAGAGAAAGCCTGTCTCAAAAAGCCAAATAAAATAAAATAAATAAATTTAAAGCAAAGCCACATAAAGATGGAAAATACACAGAGAATCTGGATACTGTATATTATTATGTTGTCTTTGAATTGCTTGACAGCTGAGGAAGGAACAACAGCTGCTAAAAGACATTTAAATATAAATGCTGCTGGATTAATAAAACATAAATATTTTGTAAATGCCTTGACTTCAAAATTGAAGTCAAAAAAATATGTTACTTTGAAGAAGAGGTTTTGCTTTTGTTTTCACAGAAAATGAGAGGCTATGGATTCATTCTGAGTTAAGAAAAATCAGGTTTGATCAAGGAAGACTACCTGAGAAATCTCTGGTAAGAACAGATGGCCCAGATGTCTGAGTGCTACATCCAGAATAGATTCAAGATTGCTGCCTGAGATGATCAAGCCTCATAGGATACTCCAGTCACAACTTGATCATAATTCTAAATTTTCTTTAGGTTCCCATAAGATTATCAGTGCCCCCAACCAGCAGGAAGTAGCCTGAAAAACTATGCCCACATTCCCAAAAAAATGGACTGTGGATATTTTCCTTTGTTTAGAATGTTGGTTGCAAGTCGTTATGGATAATGGTCAGGAGAAAGGCTAAACAAAGGATATTAGATTCAGAGTTCTTATTTAAAATAAAAAGTGGAGGGGGAGTTGCTGTGGGAAAATGAACTGTATCCTGTCAATTATATTTTAAATAAATGCTGATTGGCCAGTAGCCAGGCAGAGAGTAGAGGCAGGGCGACCAAGCAGGAAGTAGAGGTGGGGCAGTGAGAACAGGAGAATTCTGGGACGAGGAAGCAGTCAGCAGTTGTGACCCAGCCACAGAAGAAGCAAGATGTGACTGCCTCGCTGAATAAGGTACCGAGCCACGTGACTAACATAGACAAGAATAATGGGCTAATATAAGTTATAAGAGTTAATAAGAAGTCTAAGCTACTAGGCCAATCAGTTTATAACTAATGTAGTCCTCTGTGTGATTCTTTAGGACTTAACAACTGCAGGAACCAGGCAGGACAAAAAACATCAGACAGCAAGGTAATCCAGCATTAGGAACATGAGGACGTGGAGGAAGGTATCAAAGAGGCCTAGCAAGAGGGAGAATGAATGGAAAATAAGGAAAAGTTGGTAGCCAAAAGACTCAGACACCCCAAAGACAGCATATTTCAAGGAAGCTGTCAATCAAATTGACTATAAGAATCAAGAACTAAGTACTGCCCTTCTGAGTATGTCAGACTTTGGGGATTTTCAGGGAAACTACTGCAGAAAACGGATGAGACTAAAACCTATTTGGCTTCAGTTCAAAGAGAACAGGGACCTCAGACAACATGTGAAGGCCCCATTACAGCTTTCTGTAATTACCACTTCATTGCTTTGAAGTTTCCTGCATCCATGGCATCCCAATGCTCTGTCAAGAAAAGGTATCACTCATATGGAGTCATAAATGGAAGAGTATGCTCTTATGGTACTTAACACAGGTGAAATTCATAGCTGAGGAGCAACCACAGCCATTAGTGATGTGGGTACCATGCACCCTTTAGGGACTTGAATTAAATTTAGAGCCTCCTGGTACTGCATTAGCTGTAAAGAGAGAGCATTGTCTGCAACTACCACCACTTACTTTAATGAAATTAGCTATAATCTGATTTTTTTTGCTAAAAGTAGAAACCAATTATTCCATAATCCAAATGCATCTTAAGTAACAGTAGGAGAAAATTACTACATGATGTTCTCTTTGGCAACATGAAGTCAATGAGAGCTCATTATCCTCCTAAAGGCTCAGAAACGATGGAGCCTGTGAAGCCATGGTGCATTGACCTGCAGCTGTTTTTCCCTTTCAGAGTCTCCAAATGTCAAATATCAACTACCACCCCTCAAAGTGCCATGGAGAGAAAATGAGAATACTTACATCTCAAAAAAAAAGTGTCCTTTCATTAAGACCACAAAAAGAAGCCATTACTGCTTCCTATTAAATAAGTACATTCTTTGCGGCTTGTAGCATGGGACGGTAAGCACTTTGGCTGGAACTGGCATGTTGGAGAACTGTATCCATTAAAGCCCTCAGAGGAGAGAGCAGTGTGCCTAGCACACATGTCTGCACTGGGAGCAGTTTCTCCCATTCCTCCGATGACTCCTCAAAAACAAATTTTAGGGTAAACTACTTATTTACACAGGATCCTTCAGCTCTTTCCCTACTGCTGGCTCCCAAAACAAAGGGAATAAGAGAACTTCGGATGCTGTGGACAACTAACCAAACCTGCTAAGGATGGGAGAGTTTCAACTCCATGCCAACTCCTGGCTGATTACTTCCTGATTGTGATTACATTATATTCCTCCTATATATTTCGTCAGTCCAGTGTGACTGACCCTGTCCTAAGCTGCACTTAAGGGAGCAGAGGTATGGAAAGGTGACATCATCTTTTAACACTCAGCAACTCAGATGGAAGGGCAGTGCTTTTAACACATATGTAAGAAAACTTGGTGCTGGTATATGTCTTGGGAAGGATTTTGAAATTTAAGTTAGGCAAAGCACCATGAACGTTTTATCTCATACATTCTAGGAGCCATACCTAGTTTTATTCAAGAGGTACCATTTGCGTTGAGTAAAAGGATATTATCAAAATACAAACTCATTTCTTCTGGTGATCATGTTTTGTTTCTCTTGATTTGGTTTTTAAAATCTCAGGACTAGGAACTCAGGAAAACATAACCAGAATGTCTCTAAAATTTATACGGTTAGCCTTCCCATAGTCGGACTCTAAGATGAAAGTCCCAGTGCTTCTTTGACCTGGGAGTCCCTTCTCCAGCACACTCCCTATGATTGAGGAATAAGAACCAGCTTCTTGCCACCTCTGAGATTTCTTGTCTCCCTTCTGAATGCTAGTGTGTGTGTCAGCGCCTTTCCTCATCTTCTACCCTCTTCTTGTCACCTGACTTCTTCCGTGACTCATAAACACAAAGTGTTTACTCTGTCCACTGCGTGGGCTTCAGGGATGAGGGCCAGGATAGCTAACATCCTTCCTGGTGTCTCTAGTAACTCTTGTGAAAAATGCTAACACCGAGCTTCAATCACCTTTGCACAAATGCATTCATTCATTCTTATCGACCCTTGCATGCATACATTCATTCATTAGTGCCTTAACACCTTTGACAGATATTTGTAAAGATTCTGCTCAATGCCAACATATCCTTAAGGCCCATGGGACAAGAAGGGTACAATTTGATTCTGTCAGATCGCTGTTTTCCCAGCGGCTCACAGTCAGTGCAAACTTCCCGCTCACAGCATGTGGCTCAGAGAAGGTCTTTCTGTCTCTGTGTTCAAACAAGTCTAATCCTCTTTCCTCCCAAGGAGGGAAAAAGGGTACATGAGCTGTTCTAAATTGCTGCTGACTGCACTTCTGGAGAAACTGACTAAAATGTTTCCTATTGGTCTTTATGAGTACAACCTTAGCAGAAGACTCCTATTAGAAAAGACTTGGAGTAAATCTGAAATCTACACACCTGTAGAAAATGGCTGCCTTGGCAGCCAGGTAATTTGTGTAGCCATCACCATACTAAAATTTTTCAGCAGCGTCATTCTCTGCTGTGTAAAGTTATAAGTTCCTCCACTTAGAGGCCTCATCTATTACTGTGAACTGGAGAGCACATGGCCAGTGAAGAAAGAAAGAAAGAAAGAAAGAAAGAAAGAAAGAAAGAAAGAAAGAAAGAAAGAAAGAAAGAAAGAAAGAAAGAAAGAAAGAAAGGACCAGAATGAAGTCTGGTCCGTGTGAGTCTGATTTGACAGTTCAGTCCTGATTTTTAGTTTGGTCTTCAACCTATATCGTGCCACATACCCCACAAATTCCACACTAAATTCAATTTAGTTGCAACCCTCTTAGAGCCATTGGTCATCCGTGGCCATCTTTCATGATACATAACCTACCAGCGCTGTTTAACACTAATAGCTAAGGCCTTCTCTCTGAAACTCAACCCCCTTTATCTATCTGCTGCTCCTGAAACGGCCAGTGGATTTTCTCCAATATCCACTCAGCTCTGCACTGAAACCTTGACCATAGCTCCAACCTGGGACTGAGTTCTTCATATTCCCAGACTCTGAGTTTCTTCGAGTGACAGTTTTTCACATATAATGAGTTAGAAATAACAGCGCACCAATACCAAGTTAAGCAGTTTATTCTCTCAAAAGGCCAAAGTCAAGGTGATGAAATATCAGTTTCTCAGTAGTATTCTTAGATGTCGGGGGTCAGAGTTTCAACACAGGAATTTAGAGGGCATAATTCCATCCAAAATGGACTCTTACACAGCATTGTGTTATGCCAGAACCCAACATATTCTTCTGTCCTCTGGCCACCTCTTTTCTGAATTTACTTCCATTTCTTCTACTTACCAAATAAGATAATAAATCTCAATAATCAACCCTAGGTGCTATTTCACCCTAGTTTACCACTACCCCCTTCACCAGGATGACTCATCCTAATCCAGAGGCGCTTTTGGTAATCACAACTGAGAAGGATGTTTCTAACACCTAGGAATGGCTACATGTCCTACAAGGGATGTGACAGCCCTCCACGAGTCTCTATCCAAACTGTCAGTAGAGAGACTCTGTCCGAGGCATAACCAGAAAGTTCCCAGCTGTGGCTCTGACAACAGTCCCATCTCTACCCTGAACAGCAATTCTAACAGGTGAGTCAGATTTTACCACTCTTGTGTGAATGCTTTAAAGTCATCTCAAGCATAGATTATCTCATCAAACATGAGTTCCATGCAAATGATCTTTTTTTGCTCAGAGTTTTGTCCCTGGAAAAGCTACAGATTCAGAAACTTGGGAGCAGTCTCCAACACCTGCTTCTCCTCCAGCCTCTGCTGCCCATCGCCGTGAGCTAATACACTGCCTTTCTGAACAAACCTTTGGTTCAGCCTTTCTTCTCATTTTCACTAATGGTCTTTCCTCCTCCAACCTGTCATCTGCATCTCCCTTAGAATGACATCCTCGACTGTGCCAATTGGCAATCAATTACTTTCTGTCTGAATTATTGAGCATTCCCATTATGAAATACAGATGTAAATGTGACACTCCGCTGATTCAGAACAAACAACCAAAATTCTCCATTGTTCTCAGAAACTAAAACTCCTGACAATGGTCTTATAATTAAATGTCCCTGAAATGTATTGTCAAGCCCAAGACACATTTAACAGAGGTTCTCTGTCACTGTCAACTCTCTTTGTTTTTCTTTCTATCTCTTTGTTTCCCCCAGCGTGTGTGCATGCAGGTGTGTGTGTGTGTGTGTGTGTGTGTGTGTGTGTGTGTGTGTGTGTGTGTCTGTGTGCATTCATGTGTATGCATATTTGTGTAATGGTAGTGGTGATGAGGAATATTAAAAAATATTTCAGGGCAATAAAAAGAGGGTCAAAATCAGGCCAACAACTCTGGTCCCCATCTCCCTTTCAAAAGTTGCCATATGTTATCTCCCCATTTTTCATGCCACACAAGTTAAAGTGTGCATGATGTCTTCTGAAAGCCATATATGTGCTATGCTGCCTTTCACTGATGGCTTTGCATATATCTTTCATTATATATAACTTTCTACCCCATATTCCCAAATTAATAAATCCCTGTCATTATTCAATATTTTTGAGGACAGTTAGCTCCAACTCTTTAAAACACCTACATTTCATACATCTTAAATCACCCTATACACTCCATTCAGTGCACTTAGAATACAAACACCATCCTAGTTGCACAGTTGTTTCGATTGTTTATTTTTGTTATTTGGATTGTTTGCACTTGTGCACTTTAGGCTTTTTTTTTTGGCAGGTGATACTTGGACTAGAAGGCTGATGAGTTTTGCCATATTGTGTCTCAGTGACCCTTGATAATAAAACTCAAATTTGTTGAGTACTTTAGCCAAGTGCTAGCATTTGGCTGTGATCTGCTTTGTGTTTTGGAATTGTGGTTTCAGGGTAGTGTGTAAGTGGAGGAGGTCATCTTTCTCTCTTCATTTATTTTCCCTATAATATAATAAAATACTTTCCCTCCCTGTATTTTGATATGACTCTCCCTCATGCCCTGATCCCACAACGATGCCCTCCACAGTGATACCATTCACCCTGAAATACCCATAACTGTGCTTTCATCTTGATGTCATCAATTGTGAGGTCAACCACCATGACATCATCTGCTGTGTTGCCTTTATGATGATGTAATCCACCAAGATGATTTTAGCCTACCATGTCACCACAGTGCCTCTATCATGATGCCTTTGCTGTGACATTATCCAGCGATGATGCCATCTACCATAATGTCATTCACTATCATGGTTATGCAATCCACCAAGATGCCATTGCCATGATGACTTTACCAGGGTGTAATCTATCATGACGCCTTCACCATACCATATATCGTGCTGCCTCTACCATGACACCTTCATCATGATATAACCCATCAGGATACGTTCAGTATTATGCTGTCCACTATGATGACTTCCCCTGATGTCACATACCATGATGCCTTCACCAAGATCACTTCACTAAGAGGGTACATTTACTGTGATGCCATCCATCATGACACTGTTCAACATGCGACCAACCATCATATTCCATCATCATTTTGGCTTCTTCGTGATGTCATCTACCTTAAAGACACTTACCATCGCTAGCATGTCATCCACCATGCAGCCTTTACTAGAGCAGAACAGATAACAGCACCATGCCCTTGAACCTTTAGAACTGTGAACTCAACCAACATTTTTGCTTTAAAACTTATCAGGTCTAGTATCATGTCATCACAAACAGAAAAAATGGGCTAATAATACACCTTACATAATTAGTAAACAAAAGTCTACAACCTATATCACAGTGGACACATGCAACATATTGTTGCACATTTCTGGGACTCTTCAACAGAATACACACTATCTTGCATGCAAATGCATCAGGAAAGTGATTTTCTAGCAATACTTTGTAAATTTTTCAAAAATAACAATGAAAAGGGCAAGTATATTTTATTTAAATAAAACAGACATGTTTAGTATGTGGACTATAATAATCTGCTCGTAAAGAATTCTGAAGCCAAACCAGAATATGGGAGTTTCTTGGTTTTTGAAAATCTACTCAAGGGACTCAGCAGTTAAGAACACTGACTACTCTTTTAGAGGTCACAAGTTTGATTCCCAGCACCCATAGCGTAGCTTACCAGCATCTATAACTCTGATTCCAGAGGATCAGACGCCCTCTTCTGGCTTCCATGGGCACTGCATGCATGTGGTGCATAGACGTACATGCAGGAAAAACACCCACACATAAAAAAATAATAGGATCAAATTTAAAAAATAAGATCTACTCAATTATATCTTCATTAAGCAAATTCATTTAAATTAGAAAGCATATTAGTTTTTAGTTTTGTCTCGGTAGTTGTGTTCTGATTACTGAACACCAGTAAGTGACTTGCTTGCTATCAGCAGTGTGTTCTGTAGCTTGAGATGCCAAGAAAATAGCAGTGGGAATGGGGAACGAGGGCAAAGAGCGCTTTCTCTTCAGACCATGTATGTGGCAAGCATTTATTTCTTACAAGAGTTTGTTCATTGTGTAAAATGCAGAAAGGATGCCTTTAAATTTAGAGTAATTTAATTTTATTTCCAGCATTATAACACAAATAGCGTAAAAATAAAAAAGAACAAAGTGATTACATTTAATTTTATGGTTTCAGATTCCCCCAAAGCCATTATATTCTCTTTTACAATTGAAGACTGCCATTAAGTGGGTGTGGGGAGAAAAAAAAAAAACTCTGAAACTTTTACCCATCCTTTAGAGCAAAAATAGGGAAAAATTATGCTGCTGTTCCATTGAAAATTTTCACAAATAAAAGGTCTGCAGCAATCCAATCCTGCTTTAGAAATGTAAAAAACATTCACAGAATACGCTCCTTAACCTGTAGGCAGGAGGCCTCATACATTGTTCCTTATTATCAGTTCAAGTTAGAAAAAAAATATAAAAAAGAACATAGTCTATTGTCACCTGTCTTCTGTACCTCACAAAATGCAGCAGTGGATTATGAATTCATGAGAATACACCAGAGGTGAAGTGGTAGTTGGCTAGAGTCAGGGAGAGATCTTGGGATGGCCTCTCTGCCGGCTTTTCTATTCCCAGAGGAAAACCCAGGCCATAGTGGGTCCACATAGCTTTCAGAAGTCACCAGCCAGGGCCCTGTCCTGAGCAAGAGAGATACTTTCTTCTGAACACTCAGTGTTTCTATCTATGGAAATCCTTCTGGTCATCTTTACAGGCTCAACTGAAATTCACAGGTCTTAGAAAGACTGGTTGGGAATCAATCAGTACTGTACACGTTTCGTAGCAATTTATACCTAATGGTGAATGATAGTGTGTGGTTTCAGAAAACTAAACATATGCTGTTTATCTATGCATACCTTGATAAGAGGTAAATCAAAAGTCTTTTCCTATCCTGTGGGTGTGGTCATACACACAGCAATAAAATTAATACAGTGCTTTTTAATTTGTTGAGTTTAGAAGTGAATCTACCCAGGCCTAGTAGTTTCTTTGGGAAGTCGTAATTATTATTCCAACATCATTGCTTGTTATGGATTTATTTAAGTGGTTTAGATATCCATGTTCTAATTCTGGTAGCTCCTGTATGAACAGAAACTTATCAGAAGTCTTCTGGAATTCTTCTAGATTCCCCAGCTTTTTAAAACAAAACTTTTCAGTACTCTGAACTAGAAGGTTGAGTAGATTAAGGACTTCAAGATTTGAAAAGACCATTGACGTTGCTGAGGCTGTGGCTGGTGGAGTCTGGGTAGAGGAAGGAAGTGGAGTTTGCCTTTAGAGACCATGTCTTACCCAAGCCCTTTCAGTTACTGCATGGCCATGCTTCCTCTTTACGACGAGGTGAGCATCTCTGCTCTAAGATGCAGGTGATAGACTGAAAATACCAGCTAAATAGAGCTTCTGCCTTTAGCTTCTTCTCAGCCCAACATTAGGTACAGCAATTACACAGCCACTAGTTAGAAAAAGTTTTTCTTTTATTATAATTTCTGCTTGTTTGCTAGATAATCCCTTTAAACTATGGCTTGGTGTTAGACAGTAGTACCACTTCTGTACAGGCCAACTATCCATCTACAGGCCTGCTACAATATGCATGGCCCATGAAGCAGCACCAGGTCCCTTCTGAAGCCAGTATCAGGAAGCATTTCTGCTGTGTTTCCCTCAAATAACTTCACTGTTGTTTTCATTTGTGGGTGTGCCATCAGACTGAGCTCCATTGACTTTTATGGAGACAACAATTAGAACATACTGCATAACTAATTTTACTTAATAGACTATTATCTTGCGAGAAAAGATGCTTAAACATGACAAAACACTGCACATCATAAAATGCCCCGCTCAGTATTTGTGTTCACAGTGCATGCACTGGTGAGCATCCATCATTTGTAACTAGAGCCTTCTGCTCACAACTTAGGCTCCATGAGTTCAGCTTTGATACTGAGCTGATGTTTCTCATACCTGCTACATGATAATATAATGTTCAAATACATCCTTCTATAACTCCATAGACTGCACTGCTTTGGTAGCTCTTGAAATCTAACTCTAAGAGCATGGGTTTCTATTTCGAAACATAATATGTTTTTCATTTTTGCTAGGCTGCTGAATTTTGATGAGAGGTTTTGGGGAGCACCACACACGTTGGATCAGGCAGGGAATATATGTTGTACTATAATCATTTCATATTTTTATCTCTAAATGTGGCTTTAAAAATGAGAAGATGTCTCATTGCTCTGCTACGATGAGGTTTTCTATAAAAAGATGTCTCATTATTTAAATGTCTCAACTGGAAATAATAAAATGGAATTGTAACCTGGGTCACCTTAAAGCCACTAAAGAAATTTACCCTACAGTCCTACCAAAGCCCATTGAACATTCCTTCCTAGGTTTTTGATGCATTCTCAAGCCATGTAACCTTCCTGGTGCTCAAGTGTTTTCCGGAAGGAAGTGTTGAATGAGTCTATTGTGAGCTTGATAGTCCAACCAGGCAAAGACAACAAAAATAAAATTACCACCCCAATTTTCTTATTAATTCATTGTTTGGGGGCTAAACCCTGGATATAGGAAGATCTCTACCCAGAATTTTTTTAAGTAATACACAGTATCAGAGTAGGAGAAGGCTGAGTAGGCAAGTTGGGAGCAGGGAAAGTTGGCTTTCCAAGCTTGGCCAAGCCTTCCTGAGAGAGTCAAACCAGAAGACTGGCTGGGGTCTCCCTGTGTCTAAGGTGTTACTGAAGTGGGAATCTCCACAAATAGGCTGTACTTGTGTTGTGTGGATGAATTCCCTTCCTGCCCACAGGAAAGCGAGTCCTCGTCATTAGTTTGATGTACAGCAGAAGAGGGGGTGGTGACAGCTAAATGCAACTGCAAATCGAGTACAAAAAGATGAATTGAAATTCGTCTTCATAATTCACTGCACTCACTGGTACTGATAGCGAGCTGCCAGTGGTCTTTCTTCTGAATCAAATTTTGGTGACTGTTCAAGGACTTTCTGAAGACTGGCTTCAAACCACAGATGTGAATAGAAACTAAGCTAAATTTTTACAGCAGATAAATCTACTAATATAATTTATTGTTTTAATCAATGAGAATCTATAAAAATCTTCAGTAAAAATCTGCATCGGTTCTCTTATTGATTAATAAATGGGGAATTTTCCTACTGTGTATAAATATGTACAAAGCATCTTTATAATGTGTACTTAAGAAGTGTTCGAAGCACATAATAGTAGGGTCATCCTCTTGATGTGAATGCTGTAACGAAATTCAGACTCCGACAGATAAATGTGAAATAGATAATGTGAAAATAAATGTAAGAAGGATAAAATGGCACAGGAATTGCAAGGGAAATGTGGCTGTATTCACAGATAATATCACATCTATCAAAACAAGTTCCAAGGGAATGTACAGTTATAAGAATTAATTGGTAAACATAGCCAGGCAAATAAACAGGAAATCAATAGTTACTTATATCTCTAATCACCAGTAATAAACTAAAAGGATATGTTCATAAATGGAAGAATTTATAGTAGCATAAAGTATAAGTAGTTTAAGAATAAATCTAATAAATGTATATGATCTTTAAGGAGAAAATTAGAGAGCCAATTAAAAGACTTTACAAAAGACCGTGATAACCGGGGAGACAGACTACAGCAATAAAAAGGAGGACCATGCTGTAAAGTCATCAGTTCCTTCAGCTATATTTCAGGATTGAAATTAATCCCTGTCAAATCCCAACAGGGTTTTAATGGACCTCAACCCTCTTGCTCTAAATTTTATTTGGAAGTGCAAAGATTCAAAAGAGTGAAGAAACATGCGAAGGTACAAGTGACCCCACCCTTGTCTAGCACACACCAGGAATCGTTAGGAATTATGGTGACTAAGGCAGAATGGAGCTGGAATAAGCTGGCCAATGGAGGAAAATCTCAAAATAAATTAGCAATATTTGACTCATGATGGGAGTGGCACTGCCTTCTGCAAGATGGTGACTGACGGGGACAAGAAAGTACCCACAGGAGGACAAAATTACCTCATCTCCCACAAAACTGACCAACATGGATGAAAAATAACAAAGAAATAATTTTAAATTTTAAAACGCAGCCGATAAGCTTACAACTTTTTTTAAAGTGAAGCATTTATTATCAATCTAAACAAGTATTCTTCACTCTGCCCTGGAGGTGGAATTCTGTTTAATCAGGGCATGAACATGGATGGGTTAACCCTTTCAGCTCATTCTCCCAGAGGTTGGCAGTTGGGGACAGCCTTCTGGTAGCAGCACTAGCAACTTGGTGGTGAGGATAGGATCCTAATGGAGGGCTAAGGAGGGCAGTATGGCCCAAGGTCTACCACAGATATTAAACATAAGGAAATCCATACATAATACACAGGGCTTTGGGTCTGTACCACTCCTGGCTTCACTCCTTCAATGCTGGCATACCACTTAACTTTCCTACAGCAGAATCTGGGCCAGCCCTGTTATGCCTGTCAATCACTTATATAAGCTTTCTTCTGCCTAGCTCTACTTTAGAATTAGTACACTTAGAGTCTGGTGATGGAGACTGATGTTTGTCAGGCTCTAGATCACTCACAGAGGCCTCCGCACTTCCCCCATCTCCATGCTGGCATTGGTACTGATGCTTTATCTCTCCGCTTCTTTTTCTCACTCTGCACAGACTGCAGAGTAAGGTGAAGTGGGCTACAGTTTGGGACCACAGCACCAATGAAACAATGATCTAATTTCACAACACAAATCTAAATCTCTAGAATGCTTTAAAAATAATATCTACTCTTATTTGAGGAGGCATCGTCTAAAATGTTTATTTGCAAATGGCTCTTTAATCCTCAGAAAGTATATTAAAGTAAAATTGTTAGGTCCTAGAAGCATGTAGGTTTGAATTCTCTAACATGAGTCTGTACAGATATCAGGTTTGGGAAGGAATAGGAATGTGTGACTCTCTCAAGGCATTCCAGAAGAAGCTGTGACAACTTCAGAGAGAAAGACACTGGTCTTGCTCTGTGCCCAAGTCAAAGAGCCAAACCTGTTAGTATTAGTTTCAAAATATCCTGAGCCTCAGGGCTTAGAAGGCAGCTCACCAGGTAAAGGAGCTTGATCTGCTTATGCTACATACACGCTTGGCTTTGATCCTTAGGCCCTACTTGGTGGAAGGGGAGAATGGACTCTGCAAGTTGTTCTTTGATCTCCACACGTGTTATACATACATGTTCATGTACACACACAGAGAACACACACACACACACAGAGAGAAAGAGAGAGAGAAAGAGAGAGAGAGAGAGAGAGAGAGAGAGAGAGAATAAATAGTTGTAAAAGAAACACACAAATGATGGTGATCTTGAGTGTTACAATGTCAGTTATTCAGTCTGCCTTTCCATGAGGGACTAATGACTTCAGTCAAGATAGTGGTACCCAAGAAACCAGCACAGGTTAAAGAAGGAAAAGAAGAGATGAAAAACTGTCACTCTGCCATTCTACTTGAACTAGAAACATTTCTTCTAAGTAGTTTACAGACAAGTCATTTGTTGTTTGGCTCAGTGCATCTAGAGAAGCAGATAAACTCTTCAATTAGGAAAATCAGTCAAGGAGATGATTCAGGGCACTGCTGAACAAATCTGCTCTCAGCCAGCATACAAGATCAAGTGTGTTGCCTACCATTAGCAACTCAGAGCCACCTTGGTCCTCGCAGAGAGAATAAATTTAGTAAAACAAAGACGCCCATGATAGATTTCCTGCTTATTCTACTATACATCACCAGTGTTCTCCTCTAGAGAAGATTGCAGTAGCTGAAGTTCTGAGCCAAGGCAAATTCCATCGCTGTGCTGTGAGCAGAGTCAACGCCAGTGCCGGAAGAGTATGCCAGCATTGTTTTCGGTACAGCCCCGAGGAAATAGACATTGCATGCAGTCCATAGGCAAGTGCTTTCCTATCTTGACTACATAGAAAAACAAGAGAGGATTTTAAATTTTTAATAATTTTCTTTATTTTAGATTTATTTTCCAAAGTCTGTGTATATCTGTGTGTGTACATGTGTGTGTGCACGCGCTCGTGAGCACACACCCACAGGAGCCAGAAGGGAGTATTGGATCTCCTGAAGCTGAAATTACAGGTGGTTTTAAACTGCCCGACATGGGTGCCGAGAACTGATACAGCAAGCACTTTGAACTTATGTTCCCCATTAACTGACATTTTAAACACACTTTGAATGCAATTTTATATCATTACTGTCTTTTTATTTCCTCTAAGCAACTGGCTCCTCTCCTATTCCACAACCAACGTCAGGCTATTATTCTATCATGCCTGTCCCTGCCAAGAAATCCAATAATCCTGAGGCTACAAAGACTGCACAGTGAACATGTTGTTCTTCCGGAGGACTGGAGTTCCCAGCACTCAATCAGGCAGCTCACAACTGCCTGTAACCCCAAGGCCAGGGAATCCAATACCCTCTCTCTAGCCTCCAAGAACAACCACACACACACACACACACACACACACACACACACACACACACACTAATAATAATTAAGAAATCCTATAATCCAAAGGGTTTACATTCACAAAGAAAAAATCATGCTTTCCTGGAAACGACATAGAGTCCTAAATCAAACGTTCTTTTTTAATCTGCCATATTGCCTAGAATAACTTCGTGTGTTTCATAGATACTCAGTATTGTGTGTTTAAAATAATAAAATTGAAGGGCCTGAGAATAAGAATATAAAAATGTAGATTCCAAAAATAAGAATGTAGAAATAAAGAAATATAAAGTTGTAAGCCTAGGAGAATAAGAACATACTGTCAGCAGCTTAAGGATTAACTATTAATAGTGGGTTATTTCGCTTTACAACCCATTACTCTATTTACAAGGCCAAAGCATCTCTTTATAAACTGAGAGCTAGCCTACAAATATTAGCTGAGTCAACTTTTAGAATATAGATATATAAACTCTGGGTTATGCATTATCCCTGCTATGAAAAACTGGCAGCAACAAAGGGGAGAGCACAGGGCTTCAGTAAACACCACCTGGAAGTACCAAGAAAGACAATAGATTAAGTGAAAACACTAGTTTAACAACAACAAAAAAAGAAATCTGTATCTGAGTTTTATTTTGAGATTGTAAGAATTCCTTTGTTCAGACCTAATGCTTGGTGCCCCTACTATAAAAAGGTGGGTTCAGAAACTGGCCTTTTTGCCACAGCCTTAAAATCCATCCCTGTCTGTGGTCTCAGCTAGCTGATAAACTTTATGTGCCCCATGGAGTTTTTTATTTTATTTTTTTCCTGAATTCTGGTTTCTGGAATAAAATTTGTTTCTGGTTTACTAGACTTTGGTGGTCTGTCCCCATCTTTGCACGAACCCCCCCTGGACCCAACAAAAATCATGTTCCCCCTGTTTAATTCCAAAGTAATAAAAACTCACATGATGATCAATTATTTAACAGGGATTCTTCCTTCAACACTTCACACTCATGTGCGTGACCACAACTGAATTTTTTCTCGATCTGCCAAATTCTGGATTCAAGTCACAAACTGCTGAAGATTACATAGCCCAAAATTAAAAGTACTTCATTTCCTGGCTTAACTGTCCCCAGGAGACAAGATCTGGAGGACAAATCACTTCAAGGGAGTTGAGTCCCTGTTATAGCAAGGAGGAAGTATTAAGAAAGGGAAGAGACAAAGTGCCCATTATTACACAGACTGTCACTCTCCAAGTTTATTCTTCTGGAAACTCCAGGAGCCAAAGTAAAGCCTGTGCAGTAATTACCCTTGCCTCAGAAGAGACCCATCCATTCCCAGGAGTCACTCTGTAAGAGCAGCTGAGGCAAAGGAAGGTTCAGTTTTCCCCCACTTCCATTTGCTTAGACTTAGAGAAAGTAAGATTTGCTAGCCTATTAGCTGGAGATAGCTTGTGAAAATGGGCCAAAACAAAATAAAGTAAGACAAAAGAAAAAATGCAGGTCTGCTTCGTGGTGTTACTCAGTAGTAGTCAAGGTCACATGCAGGCAAGAAACACCAGTGGCCTAGATCTGGCTAAAAACGGACCTCCCAGCCATCACATTTGTTCTTTGAAAGCAATTGGGCAGACAGCCCTTCACACTATTTAGGCTTATAATATGAGAGTGCTCTTATTATGAAGTGGGGAGCTTTGTTTCTCACAGTATCTAGTCAAGGGACCAAGGCCGCATCTTTTCTGTGAGGAGGGGATCCCAAAGTGTCATTACAAAACAAGTTAGGGACTTGGTGATCAGCAACTCGATCTGTTAACCCGTATTGTTTCTCTAATTATAGAACTGGTAAACACAAAAGTGTTGGCTCAGTTTGGTTTTCTTTTTGTAGATAGCATTAATTTAAAATCTACTATCCCACACAAACACAAAAATGTACCCACGTTTGCAAAAATGAAAAGAGACAGAATCTGCTTTCAAGAAACTTAAAACCTAAAGGCTTTGATTCCGTGACTCTTCAATTAATCACACAAATACGGAGGTTCGTTAAGGAAGAGACTAAATCGTGGATTGTTTCCGTTAGGTGTGGCACATATGCATGCCTGCACTTACTTTTGAAAACCTGTTCAACTTCAGCATGTACGACAGCTGTTTCCATTCCACTTGCGTGCTTTCCTGATCGCGATCATGGAAACTGTGCCTGGGGAAAAGTGGGAAGAGGTGAGCAAGCACACAGACCTGTCCACACTGGCCCCACAGTTCACACTATATAGGAAGCATTCAGAAACTGGCTTCAAGAGGGTGAATAACACAGCTATCAATCATTAACGAGTCCACAAGAGTGTCCTTGTCAACAGCCTGGGACAGATTTTTCAAGCTCTAGTAGTTTCAGAATCACCTGGAGACATTATATTTCAGGTTTTCAGGCCTTTCTCAAAGGAATTTGGGGCTGAGCAGGTGTCTTCCTCGATACTTCCTCCCCTCACAAGCTTTATCGATTTTACTTGGTCCAAAAAGGGCAACAGAGTTGACATTATCGTGTGGGGCTGAGTTTTGTTTTGTAAGACCCTGCTGTTCAGGAATTTTGTTGTTGCTACTGTCTATTTGTTTTTCTCCCAAACCATGTGCTTATTGTAACACACATAAAGAAATCTTAAAAATGCAATATAAAGATTACAACACAGAATCAAGAATTTCTTCTTTATGATGCAGAATGTGGCCTAGCAATAAAAACAAACCACTTTTCTCTTTGCAGAAAAACCAAATGGAATAGTTTGACGATAATGAGAGAATGTTGAATACATATCAAATAAATTTACCATTGCCACTCACTCAGAAAGTTTGATCATAATTTAGTGTCCTGGATGTGTTTTTACTAGCAAAATATTTAACTCCCAAGTAGCAAATCATCCACAGAAACTCTTTTATCAACATCAGAACAAAAACAAACAAACAAAGTTTAAAAGTGGTTCAAGGGCCAGGGAGATGGCACAGTGGGCAAAGGCATTTTCCATCAGGACTGAGCACCTGGATTTGATTCTTGAGTTAAGTCCTTGGGACCCACAAGGTAAAAGATGATGGCAGACTCCAGAAAGTTGTGTTCTGACCTCTACTCACACCCAAATGCACACACAAGCATCTATACATGCGTACATAAATTAATGTAATTTTTAAAGGTACAGAAGCCATTTAGGATTGTAATCTAATGCTTCATAAAAGAATATGAATAAAAGCTTGTGATTTCATATGCACACACTCCAAAGAGTCTATCAGGACCCACAGTATCTTGCTACTGTATTAGCAATAGGTTTGAGGGATATATTCTCTAGGGCCACATGTAAATAGATTTAAGGAGCATATTAAATAGAATCCCAGATGAAAATGTTGGTTTTAAGGAATTCCCCACAACATAGTTCACATTTATGTATGAAAAGCTACATAACCTTGTATGAAAATATCAGTCTTTTTCTACGATTTACTAAATGCCCAAGAGACAAAAAATTGAAATATATAAGATTAATATTCCTCATCTACCACAGATCTTCCAAACATGCATCTCTCTACACAATCAGCCATATACAAAATGTCTACTTTATTATAGACCATACCTAAGGTGATGAAAACTATACTTTGGACCCACAGGTGTGTCATTGCTATGGATATACAAAAAAAGGACTGGTCTTTTGGTTGTCTACATAGTGTTACAATGTAAATTAAGTTTCCATATTAGTACATCGAATAATAAAGCCAACCATAAAGCGGATTGATAGCACTAGACCTTTTATATATGTGAGTTTTAAATCCTCTAACTTCTATAGAAAATTATAACAAATGAATATAATATATATTAATAATAATATAATATAACTTACAATCTTAAAAAGGTTCTTGTCTTAGCACCTGACTATCAATATGCTCAGTATGCAAATCAGAATTGGGGATTATTTAAATTATGCCAAATTCTAACATCCTTCCATCAGTTAGAGAGAAAGACGTAGAAAGAAAGAAGGCTTGTGGGAAGTCTAGAGGTTGTCATTTAACGAGAGTCAAATATCTTGTTTCCTTTCAGACATTCTTCTCCACAACATTAGAAACAATGGCATTTCAGACGTTAATGCTGAGGGAATATTGAAACTACAAAGGCACATATTCTCAGTCCTGGGCAGAAGTCGCATTTGTGTTAATGAATTGTTTTCAACAGCAACAGATAGGTATAAAACAGCACCACTCTGGTTATCTGATCATTTTGTTAGCTTTCTGTCACTGGGAGAACAACTTAATGGAAGAGTTGGGTCTACGAGATGGCTAATGAGGTAGGCTCTGTTGTAGGCATTTCTGACTACTGAGTTCCATTCCCACATCCAACAAGGTGGCAGAAAGAATGGGCCCCTGGAGCTGTCCTCCAACTTCTACACCTGCACCGTGGTATATGTCCAAAGTCATGTATGTATACAGGCATGTACACACGGAGAAACAAATATTAAAGGTTGACTTATTTGCTTTTATGTGTGTGGGGACTTTGCTTGCATGTATGTCTGTGTAACACAGCATGCAGTGTCTACAGAGGACAGAAAAGGGGATCAGATTCCCTCGAAGTGGAGCTGCAGATGGTTGGTAGCTGTCATGTGGGAGCTGGGAATTGAGCCCAGAACCTTTGGAAGAGCAACGAGCCCTCTTAACCACTGAGTCACCTCTCTAGCCCCAACACACATATAATTTAAGAGAAAAGAAAAGATATGTTTGGGCTCACAATATCAGAGCTTCCAGTTAAGGTTCAGGTATTAGAGTCGTGTGGTAGGTTTGCCTATGTTCAGAGCATCACAAGGGCAGAAACAGCCACAAATGAGAAATTCACTTCCTCGAGGCCAGCAAATGAGGGAGTGCAAGAGGAAGGAGCCTCTTTGGCTCCAACATTTTTGAAGAGCACATCCTGACCAAGCTTCTTTCCAGCAGGCCTAAGGCATCCATCACTGTCCTGTAGCACTTATTGAATGCAAATGAATTGATACATGGGCCTTTGGGGGCATTTAATAGCCAAACAACTACAAATAAAATAATTTTTAAATAATTTGGCAGCTGGCACACATATAATGTATATATTGTGTGTGCATGTATACATGTGTGCATATGTATGTATGTGTAACTGAAATAAATTCACAGAACAGTATTTAATCTTATAGATGGCATAGACCCTGAATTTTTCTTTTTATTTTATTCTACCTCACTTTTTCACGTTCAAACTCAATAAACAGACTTTACAACCATAATAAATTGAGATCAGCTCTTTGAAAAATATTATGAAACAAAACAAAGCACTTTCACTGAAGAAATAATGTTTTTACAAACTGTAATATTAACAAAGAAAACATCACTAGATATATAGTCAATCACAGTTTTCACAGGAAGTATCTCACTGACCCCACCCCTGACCTTGCAGCAGCAGAAATGGGAAGAGGCAACACAGATTGCTGCCTCACTACCTAAAAATAAAATAAAAAATAAAGGAAAGAGTCTCTCCACTAATATGTAATAATTTACACATATAATTATTTCCAATTGTAAAAGTAACATGAGGAAATATTTGAACACATAAAAGGATGGAAGTCTGAGGGGGGTTATCACTGGGAGGGAGTAAAGGACAATGGCCAGGGTCTGACTCCTCTCAACTTTTGGGAAATGAATGACAGAAACATCCTTCTCCCTGCTAGCATTTTTTAGAGATGAAGTCATATTCATTACATGTGTTATGGGCCAGCTGCAGAAGACATGTTGATGAACAAAACAGAACTCTCAGCCAAAAGTCTTCGGTATTCTCATTTCAGAAGCTAGGTAGAGCCTTGTTATGTTTCAAAGATTCCTGCAACCGAAATTAAAAGGCATTCGAAGTGTGGAAGCCTAAGGAGGCTGGGACAATTAAGGGATGATTGGTGAGTCTATGGGTTTAAACCAAGAAAGCTTTTCCCCAAGGGACTCCTAACAGTCCAACACAAGAACTTAAAATAAATTTATTGGCACTGGGTCTTTGGCTTTGTCCAGTGAGCACAATTCATTGTAGTCATATGAACTATTTAAGAATATTTAGAAATGCGACTTCACAGTAAGTTTGCGGTGTAGGAGTTGTGCTATCTAAGGAAGTGAAGACAGAGCAGATAGACCACAGAGGTGTGTGTGGATTCATCTTCAGTTCCAGATTCAAGAGTTCACCTTCGCCATTTCTGTTTTACAGATATTGTGTGATTAGGTGAATTTGTACTCTAAGGAAAACTCATGGGAATTCTATAACCTGATTATTGCCACTAAAGCTGTCCAACTACGTCCTTTATATATGGATATACGTTTTACTGATAGAATATTCTCTGGTTAGTCCCTTCCCAATGACTTTGGGATCTGGTGGTTAGATCATGGCTGTCTCTCAATGGTCATCTTAAAGAAGGTGCTGCATACCTTCAGGAGTCATAGGGAGAGGAGAATGCACAGGGGTGACTATGTCTCATGCAAAATTCCAACCTCAGAATGCAAACACCTTTTAAACAAAGATAAACAGAGAGGCTGAGTCTCTGAGATCTACTGAAAGAAAACCCAAAATAAAAGGAGCGCCAAATGAGAACTTTACAAAAAGAGCAGCATTAGTGCATTTGTCTGTGTTTAGTAATGTGTGCATATGTGCATGTTCAGGGGTGTAAGTGCATTTGTATATGTGTATATATATATACATATATATATATATGTCAGTGTGAATGTATGTGTAAGTTTTCTGTATGTGATTGTGTATAGGAATATTTATTGTGTGTGAGTGTCTATGTGTCTGAGTGTGTATGTAAGGGTATGTATGAATGTATGTATGCATGTATATGAGTGTGTATATATATGTATATGTGCCTATGTGTGTACATATGTTGTGTGTCTGTATATGTGCAAGTGTATAAATTATGTGTGGTGTATGTATGTGTGCCTATGGGTGACTTCTAGTTTAGGCAGTTCATCTATCATCATCCTTTGATACTGTGGAATTAAAATATTTTACAGAGCTCTGTTCCTAAATTCTCTTTTGTAAAACACTTCTTAGAAATATTGTTCTTAATAATATTTATACTTTTTGTGAGACTTATTTTTCTTGCAGAAATATGGATAAAAGGCTAAGGAGTGTGCTGTGCTTTACAACCTCATAAAATTTTCACAGACATAAAAACATTATACATATAGCATCATTAATGATAGAACCTCAGTTCTGGAGTACTTTTAAGAGCTGACAATATTTTTCAGAGTTCACAAACTAAGAGGCCCCCTAAATCTCCATCTGGACCTCTCACAGATGCATCTTAAGATCTAGGGACAGCAATGCAATATTCAACTCACCTGGAGTCATCAATGTCCACACAGTCTACTCATTTGGAAGATTAGTGAGCATCTGGGAGATAAAAATTTTTTACTGAAGAATGGTTGTATAGGAATATGTACATATCCAGAGCATACAATCTGATAAGTTTAGATACTCAAGTATGAAATATGTATATAAGTATGCCCTGATGAATTCCCATCAAAGTCTATGCTGTCATCCTGGGTGCCAGTCTGCAGGTGCCTTCTGTGCTCTCAGCTCATCATTACCTCTTTGCTAGGATTGCAACAAAGGGGAAGAACTTGGAGGCTGTCTTAGGGTTTCTATTGCTGTGAAGAGACACCATGACCATGGCAACTCTTATAAAGGAAAATATTTAATTCACATAGTGGCTTACAGTTTCAGGGGGTGAGTTCATTATCATCATGGTCTGGGAGCATGGCAGCATGCAGGTAGAAGACATGGTGCTAGAGAAGGACCTGAGGGTTCTTAAATCTTGACCCACAGGCAATAGGAAGTGGCCTGTCTCACTGGGCATGGCTTGAGCATATGAAACCTCAAAGATCACCTCAACAGTGACACATTTCCTCCAACAAGAACACACCTACTCCAACAAGGCCAAACCTCCTTTTTTCAAACCACCACATTCCACTTCCTGGCTGTCAAAGGCTTGTAGCCATATCATAATGCAAAGATGCATCCAGTCCAACTTCAAAATTACCCACTGCCCCAAAGTTATTTAAAAGTCTAAAGTTTTAAGTCTCTCCTGAGTTTCATGTAATCTCTTTACTGTAAAAACCTGTAAAATCAAAATCAAAAAGCAGATTACATACTTCTGAAATATAATGGCAAAGATACTTTCCACTGTGCAAAAAAAATCTGTCACAATCATTTCTGGCATGAGTATACTACTGTTTCTACAATATAAATTTCAATACAGACTATAAACAGTGGGAATGCTAATAGGCCTAAAACTTGTGTTTTCACAAACTCAATCCTTGTAAGTTCTAGAAGTCAACTTGGATTCACCTCAAACAGGTCAGATGCACACTGCCCCAATTACCAGAACCTGAACAGACTAAGCCTCCCCACTTACCCTGGTCTTGACAGCCCCCTTCCTCAATTACTAGGACCTAAGGAAAATTTTTCTCTAAATTTAATCTTGTCCTCTGCTCTACCAACATCTGGCCAGGTCCAAGAAGCTCTAAACAGTTCCACATAACCTGGACAGTGAAGTGAAATAGCCAGCTACTCTAGGATGTGGCCAGTGTCCCAGCCTTCTCAGGTCCCCAAAAGATGGTTTACATCCCAGATAAGCAGGAAGCAGTCTTGAAAATCTGGCACCCCCATCCCTGTCCCACTTGCTATCTCCTTTAATTCCCCCACCTTTTTATAATAAAAGATGGGAATGTTGGAATTCAGGCATTATGCTGACTGCTGTCACCTGGCAGGATGCACTTAGGCAGCACCCTAGCCAGCCCAGAGTCCTATGCCTATTACGTCTCTATGTAGTCTGTACACAGGTGCAAAAATTCCCTTTAAGAGACAAGCTCTGCCCATTTCCCCTCTCTTTCCTGCTGCTCTTTTTCCTCTTCCTATTTCTTTCTGTATCTCCCTCTCTCTCTTTCTGTCTTCTCTCTTTCTCCCCCCTCCCTTTATTTCAATAAAACTCCCACATAAGCTCTGCCTGCATGGAATGTCTGTCCCTCACCCACCATGGTTTCTCACCACTGCATGGCCTTTTGGCCTGCCAAGGTCCCACTCCTGTCATTTTACAACAAGCACCCCTCCATGGCCTCTGCATCAGCTCCTGCCTCCAGGTTCCAGCCCTGCCCGAGTTCCTTTTCTGACTTCTCCAATGATGAACTATGGTCTGGCAGTGTAAGCCAAATAAAGCCCTTTCTCCCTGACTTGCTTTTTGGTAATGGTCTATCATCACAGCAATCGAAACCCTAAGTAAGACACTGCCTAAGCTTAGCTGTCCTGGAACTGAATCTGTAGACCAAGCTGTCCTTGAACTCAAAGATCTTTCAGTTACATATGTTTTCAACAGTTACCTTCAACTGCCTATGCTTGGCTGTTCTGGAACTTGCTCTGTAGATCAGACTGACATCAAACTCAGAAATCTGCCTGCCTCTGTGTTCTGAGTAGTGGTATAAAAAGTCCTGCACCACCACACCCGGCTCTAAGTTTTCCTTTAGTTCCTTGTCACAAGTTGGAAACTTAGCTAGGTGGGCTCTTGCCCTGTGGCCACCACTCCCTATATTTTATTTTTTAATGTTTATCTCCTTGAATATAGGACTTAGGTCTATTCTGTTTTCTGATGCCTCTTTTCTCCTCAAATATTATTTCTTGCTCAGCTTGCTCCTTTTCATCATATATTATCATTAGAGTTAACACTAGCAACCATACAACAGAGTCTTTACTAGGCTGTTTTGAGATTACCTCTGCCAATGGAATTAATCCAAAATTCTCCACTTTAGCCTCAGGCAGACTTTTTGGATAAGGGCAAAAAAACCACATTCTTCACCAAAATATCTCATGACCTGTCTCCAGGTCACATACTAATATTATTCTCCTCTGAAAGTTCTTGATCTAGGCAGCCACAGTTCAAATCATACTCAGCATGACTCTTTGCATGTGCCTACCAGTATGGTTCATAAAACAGCACTCAAAGTGTTCAAGTACTTTTCTAATCCAAAGTCCATATTTCTTCAAACAAAAACATGGTCAGGCCTATTACATCAATACCCCACTTCTGGTACTAATTTCTGTCTTAGTTAGGTTTTCTATTGTTTCTATTGTTCTGAAGAGGCACCATGACCACAGCAACTCTTATAAAGGAAAATATTTAATTCAGGTGGTGGCTTATAGTTTCAGGGGTTAGTTCATTATCATCATGGTCTAGGAGCATGGCAACATGCAGGCAGCAGACATGGTGCTGGAGAAGGACCTGAGGATTCTTACATCTTGACCCACAGGCAACAGAAAGTGATCTGTCTCACTGGGCATGGCTTGAGCATATATAAGACCTTAAAGCTCACCTGCACAGTGGCACACATCCTCCAACAGGACCACACCTACTCCAATAAGCCCAAACCTCCTCCTCCTAATAGTGTTACTCCTTTGGGGGGTCATTTTCTTTTAAGCCACCACAGGGATGCATGTAAACAAGCAGGACACAGGACTAAGACAAGTCTTTATAAACTGGTAGGTGCTTTATAGATAATGTATATATTCTATTGTGGAGTGAAACAAATAATTTTGTCATGATTATTTTAAATTGGGATTTATCTTCAATACTGGCCTCTTGACATGTAGTGATTCTGAAAAAATAGCATTCAGTGAAATCAGAGGAAATTTTCTGACTAGAAGATCAAAATCTTTATATTATTCTAGCAAAGATGTAATCGTGTATCTCTATCCTACAGTGTTTAGTTTTGAAAGCAAGCTGGACTGATGTAGGCCTTTTGGTTATCTCTTTCTTGATGATGACAGTCCCTTTACGAAATGTTTGATAGAATGGTAGAGTGATTTTTCCCCAGATATGCAACTGATGTATAAAGTCTAGAACAATACTTTTAAACTGTGCAACATTTTCAGCAGAGCATGGTGGTGCACACCTTTGATGCCAGCACTCAGGAGGCAGAGACAGGCCGATCTCTGAGAGAGTTCCAAGACAGCCCAGGCTACTCAAAGAAACTGCTTCCAAAAAAGCAAAAGGAAAAAAAGATCGCATTATTTTTACCCAGTGCATGGTTCTTCATGTTAATTGTCTGAAAATATATACACATTGCTAATACTGCATAGTGACCTCAGGATTGACCTCTTTTTTTTAAAGATTTACTTATTTATTCATTTGTTCGTTTATTTATTTATTATGCACACAGGGTTCTGCCTGCATGACAGAAGAGGGCACCAGATCTCATTATAGGTGGTGTGAGCCACCATGTGGTTGTTGGGAATTGAACTCAGGACCTCTGGAAGAGCAACCAGTGCTCTTAACCTCTGAGCCATTTCTCCAGCCTCAGGATTGACCTCTTAAATATGCTGGCAAAGGTCCTAAAGGATAAATAGGGCGATAATAACCAGGTAGCAAGCATATCAGCAGCTATTGTATTGAGGTTCTTTGTGAAGAAGTGATAATTAAGCTTATTGTCATTGCCACAAGCATTTAGTGTTGCACACAATGCACACAACCTGATATCATTATCTGCTCTCTGCCTACCCCTGAATTCACCATTACTACCATGGCCATATCTGATATATTGGTCAGGGTTCTCTAGAGGAATAGAACTGATATAATGAACATACACACACACAGACACACACACACACACACACACACACACACACACATACACAAAACATGCACATGACTTAGTAAAGTAACCTGTAGACTTTGGTCCAGCTAGTCCAACAATGGCTCACTTCACAAGACTGGATGTCTCAGCTGGTCTTCAGTCTACACTGGAATCCTAATGAAGGAGGCTCTAATATCAACCAAGTAATACCTCAGCATCAGGATGGAATAGATCAACTTGCAATGAGGGCGCGGGTCTGCAAACAGCAAGTTTCCATCTTCTGTGTCTTCTTCTATCAGCTGCCACCAGAAGATGTGGCCCAGATTTAGGGTGGGGTCTGCACATCTCAAATGATCTAACAGTGCCTCCTTAGCATTCCCATCTGGGTTTTAGTTGATTCCAGATGGAGTCAAGTTAGAAACCAAGATTAGTCATCATATCTGGTGAGCCATCCAGACTGGAAACCTGAAGGGCCTCTCTCTGTGCTTTCTGGATAGAAACAGTGCTGATTGATGGGGTATATCTGTAGATAGCTGCTGTCTTTCTGATGACTGCATTATTGGTGCTCACTAAATATAAATGTTCAACTTTAAGCAGGTACATGTCCCAACCATGAGTATTGACAAACCCGGCATAGACATTTTAGGTGGCTCATTAGAAACTGATTGAAGCAGATTGAAATTTTTCTAATAAATAAAAAGTTACTGTTAGCACACTGGACTTTTTTAGGAGTCACAATGCTTCGAATTCCTGTGTGAAGATCTCTGAAAATTGGTAAGTGATCTTTCATACATAGAGCCTGTACTGGCTGATTGTGTGTCATGACACAAGCTAGAGCCATCAGAGGAAGGAGCTTCAGTTGAGGAAACGCCTCCATGAGATCCACTTGTAAGTCATTGTCTCACTTAGTGATAAATGGGAGGGCCCAGCTCGCTGTGGGTGGTGCCATCCCTGGGCTGGTGGTCCTAGGTTCTATAAGAAAGCAGACTGAGTGATTCATGGGAAATAAGCCAGTAAGTAACTCCTCTCCAGGGCCTCTGCATCAGCTCCTGCCGCCAGGATCCTGCCTTGTTTGAGTTCCTATCCTGACTTCCTGATGAACAGCAATGCTGAAGTGTATGCCATATAAACCCTTTCCTTCCCAACTTTCTTTTTTGCCATGGTGTTTTGTTGCAACAATAGAAACTCTAACTAAGACAAAGCCCTTGGGAAGAATCAAAGAAAATCTTGGTCCTCTCATGGGCCATTGATGTAGAAATCCCCAGCATTTCTTCATTTTTCCACCACAAAGTGTCTCTGTTGGGTAAACAAAAGGCACTCATGTGAATGGGCCCTATTTTTAAAACTTTTGGAAGGTCCAATAAAGGGGTGTGTGTGTGTGTGTGTGTGTGTGTGTGTGTGTGTGTGTGTGTGTGTGTGTGTGTGTGTGTTCATTCATCCACACAGCAGAAATTCCCAGCAGGGCTGAGAAGGCAGCATCAAGTTCTGATAACCAGACATTGTCTTCAATTGCTTCCAGCATTGCTTTCTGTGTAGCTTTTGCTGATAACTTGCTAAAAGTAAACCCTTCCTTTCTACTAAATACCCACCAAAAATAACTGCCTGGTTATATGGGAGTTATTTGTGGTTTTATGCCATTTTCTCCACGATTGGGGCTAAATCTAGAACACAAATATAGACTGGGAAATTCTGTCTCTGAGAGCAGTAACTACTTCCTGTAAAACCACTACCTGTCACTTGTCACTAGTAACTTCATCTTATTTCCTGAATCTTATTTACTGTCCAAGACAACCCCATGGAACAAAGCGTTCCCGTTTAGAACAAGGAGACAGACCCTCAGGCAGTCCCACAGACACTCTTAGGATTTTAGTGGATACAGGATGGTAGTACCACCATGAATCTGGCTCCTGTGAACAGAAGATAAGAGAGAAGCCACACCTCACACTCAACTTTCTAGAAGGCTCATTAACTTATCAAAGTGATTGCAGACAGGTTGGAATGTCACATGTCCACAGTCTAATTACAGTTATCTCAGGTTATCTTTTTCCCCCTAAATTGCCATTCCTTGCTCACTCTTTGTCTGGTATAAAATTTCTGACTAAGAAATAAAACCTCTTGGAATGTACTCATGAAAACCAAGCTTCCACCAAGCATAGGACTAAGAGGGTCATCAGACAGCATCTACGACCTGCAGTGGTTTTTATAACTTTGCTATGTCCGTCCATTTAAGGTTTCCACCAAGGTATTTGCAAAGTTCCTTGACTTTCCACACCTGTAAACATGTCATCAAACTGTTAATTGTAATATATAATTAAGGGTAACCTCCTTCTCTGTTCCTGGGGCGTGGTCATACCTACTCAGCTCCAGACAAGTTTTTCCCTCTTTGAAGTGAGAGTAGTATTTTTGTGTATGCCATGAAAAGTCCTCTTTCAGAGTTATCCTTCAGAGCTGACCCTCACTCCTCATAGCCAAACACTTGTCCAGTTCATCTTCAAACCAGCAATTCCACGTCTTATGTGTCTCTCTAGGTGGTGTGGCCACATCCATGCAGCCATCACTCTACTCCAAGGTATCCATTTCCTTGCGCAGGTTGCTTTCATGATCTCCTGCCTTGTCTGTTCATCAACCATGCTTGCTCCTCCCAGTCCACAGAGCTTTGAAACGGACTGTTGCTTCAGCACTCCCAGGTGCCATTCCTGTGGTACGAAGAACCATGGTTGCTTTGAGCTTTGTGATTGCCACTTCAGTTACCTCATGACTTTCCTGTATCCCCATGCCGTCACATGCTCCATACTGCTACTCTGACAGGGTCCCACTTCCCATCGCCTCCTTTATTGTTTGGCTCTGGCTTGATTGTCTTACCTGGGTGGTCAGTCTTCTAGAGATTCTTCCAACTATCCTTAGATGTTTGTCACCTATCTTCATAAGTCCTGTGTATTGTGCATGTCCCTTATCAGGACATTTAACATATTCCTTGGAATCTATTTCCCTCCATAGCTCTCAAGTCTAAGAGGACAAGAGAGACTAATAGAAAATACATGAATAATTAGTTAATGGACATTGAGAGAATAAAAATTCCAGACTATAAACTCTACGAACTATTGGGAGACTATTATATAAATGTGATGAGTCCAGTCCCCGAACATAATAACTGACTTTACCTAGCAAACAGCCATGCATCAATACCTGACATCCATTCACCCATGTGCATTCATGACCACTATTTAACTGTACTCATCTACTATAATAATATGTATTAGGTTAACCCATCCAGGTGAGTTCTTTCACCCATGTGACAAAATACCTGGAAAATAAGTTAAAGCAGGAAATACTGGATTTGGCTCATGGACCACAGGTTTCAATCTATCATCCCCTGCTTCTGTTGTTTGGGGCCCACAATGAGGGACAAAATCATGGTAGGATCGTGCGGTTGGGCAAAGATGCTCACAGGAGACAGAAAATATGACAGAAAGGGACAAAGGTTATATCCCTGGAACCCACTTCCTCTAGCTGGACCCGACCCCCTAAAGTTTCTAGTGTTTCCCAAAACAGCAACAGTAACTAGGGACCATTCAAACTGCTGCCTTTTGCCCTTGGCCTACAGCTGCATCATAATGCAAAATGCACTTTTTTTCCAATTTCCAATAACACCTGAGCTATTAAATCACCAACATGGCTCAAAAGTTCAAATTCAAAATCTCTGAGACTCAAAATAAATTACTAGTCTCTATAAAATAAAAAAGAAAACAATCGACTTTCATTATACAGTCTCAGGAAGTATAAATTTCCATTTTGAAAAGGAGAAATGGGATGAAAACAAGGAAATGCAGGGCCAAAGCGAATCCAAAGCCCTCTAGGTAAACATTAAACTATGCAGGTTGCATCTGGCATGGGAGACACATGATGGGGTAACATGAACCCCAGAGGACTCGGGTGGAATCCTTCTATTACCCTCACCATTTTCAGCCCAATCTGCCTATCTCTTGTGATGGCTTTGTTCAAAGCCTATGACTTTGCCCTGTAAAACCTCCACCTATCCCTGGTACCTTTAGCTTCTTGGGCTCTCCATTGCATCCTCACCCTCAAAGCTTCAGACGTCTTCGTAGGCACTGTCATGGGAAAACTGGTCATGCTCAACCTTTCCTGGCCTCCAACATTTCCTTGACTATATGAGTGGAAACCTCCATAATGCCACAATGCTTGCCTTCTGCCTGCCTATAAAATGAACATTTCATGGATGTTGGTTTGTTGTGGGATATTTTGATTGCACTGTGATGCTCTGAGACTATAAAATAAATAGCTAAATAAAATTTACCTTGAATCAAGGAAGTAGATCCAGTGACTAGCTGACCAGAATTCACCATAGATAAGCCAGCAATTTGAATAGAGAAGACACGCAGGAAGGAGAAAGTGGGGACTGGAGTTTGAGCTTCCTTTTGGGTCTGGAACAAGGAAAGAGATATGTCCCTTATGGTGTCTCTGGTCAAAAAGAAAGGTCAGATAGTTGTTACTCAGCCTCTCTGAGCTAGCAGATTTTCACCCCAATCTTTAACTCCAGGGTCTTATTGATAAATAGAACAATAGAGAGTTAATTTAAGTCTACACAATATGGCTGCAGCAGAGTCGGGGACACTGAACCAGAAGCTGCATCAGGCATGGTTTGAGTGGCCAGTGGTGTGCTGACTGTGGGGTTATAGGGCCACAGACAATAATTAAAATATCAGTAGATTCGTGTGTAGCCACTAAGCCCACAGAAAAACATCGTTAGGCTTCCTGTGGTGTTCAGCATTAACCAGAAGGCTATCTTGGGCTATGAGTGTAGTGACCTAGAGGGTTAAGTGTAGAAGAAGACTTCCTTGTGCAAACGGGGTGCCCTGAAATCCTCTCTCCAAAATGAAACCTTTCAAGCATGTTTATATCTTTAGTCAGCCATGAGTGGGAACTGGTCAATTTCTGAGGTATATTCAAAAGATCTTACCTATTACTCCAAAGCAAAATGCTTGGCTTCATTTTAATGGCCCCTACTTTTTAAAATTGTTTTTATTGAGCTATATACTTTTCTCTGCTCCCCTCTCTTCTTCCCCCTCCCCTCCTACACTCTCCCCTGATCCCCATGCTTCCAATTTAGTCAGGAGATCTTGTCTTTTTCTACTTCCCGTGTAGATTAGATCCATGTATCTCCCTCTTAGAGTCCTTATTGTTGACTAGGTTCTCTGGAATTGTGAATTGTAGGCTGGTTTTTCTATGGTTTATGTCTAAAAGCCACTTATAGCTGAGTACATATTATATTTGTCTTTCTTGGCCTGGGTTACCTCAAACAATATGATGTTTTCGACATCCATCCATTTGCCTACAAATTTAAAAATATCATTTACCCTGTTGTGTAGTACTTCATTGTGTAAATGTACCACATTTTTTTTTATCCATTCCTTGGTTGAGGGGCAGTTAGGTTGTTTCCAGGTTCTGAGTATTACAAATAAAGCTGCTATAAACCTAGATGAGCACATATCCTTGTGGTATGATTGAGCTTCCTTTGGGATATACCAAAAAGTCGTATTGCTGGGTCTTGAGGTAGGTTGTTTCCTAATTTTCTGAGAAATCGCCATACTGATTTCCAAAGCGGCTGTACCAGTTTTCACTCCCACTAGCAATAGAGGAGTGTTCCCTTTACCCCACATCCTCTCCAACATAAGCTGGCATCAGTGTTCTGATCCTATGGTCCCTACTTTTAACAACTAGCCTTTCCTTGTGTCCAACTTTAAATATATTTATTTTCTGTGCAAACTGAAAACTTTTCAAATCTTTCTTATCTTCGTTTCAGTTCCAAATTTTCTCTATCAACTTACTAGATAGGAACCAATGCATATGAAATAACCTAGAAGGTAGGCTGCCTGGAAACTTCTGTCAGATAAATCAGTCCATCATTTTTAAGTTCAAGGTCTACCAATCCTGCAGACAAGGACAAAGATTTTTGTTTTGTTTTGTTTATGTTTTACCAGAATATAATGGTCATGACTTCTAGTTCAAGTCCCAGAATCTCCATTCCATAAGAAACCTCATGAAGATTAGATTTAAAGGAAGAAAGAAATGGGAGAGGGTTGTCTTTTTCAGCCAAAAGGATTTAATCATGTGAACCATGGCAGGGATTCCAATAAGATTCTAAGCCCCACCAGATAAAGGAAGATTCTGCTCTTAAAGGTCCCTAAGGGAAATGATGGGACTCCGCTTCAGGAAGAAGCAGATTTAGTTAACATGTGACCTGTGCTATATGACATATGAGTGTCACAAACATGCTGGATATGAGAGGGGTGCTAGTTAAAGTGTATACAAAGTCAGGCTGCCTCAGATTCCAAGAGGAAGGAATGTGTCTTTTTTTGTTTTCTGTTGCTGCTGCAAAATATCATGACTAAGGCCATTTATAAAAGAAATTATTTAACTGGACTTATGGTTTTCGAAGGTAAATGTTAGATGAGTAAGACTACAGGGTCGAGAACAGTCCCTGAGAGATAACATCCTGCTTCACAGGCAGGAACAGAGGGAAAACACATTGGGTATAGTTCAAGTATTCTGAAATCCCAAAGCTCACCCCAGTGATGCACATTCCTTCCACAAGGCTACACCTCCTAACCTTTTCCAAATATTTCCAAGTGGGAACAAAGTATTCAAACATATAAGGAGGAATCAAACATATAAGGGGTTGCTTTGTGTGTGGAGGGGAGGGAAAGTTCATTTAAACCACTACAGAAGGAGAAAGGGCATGGCTTCTTGTGAGACGAATAGGTGGCCTATCAGCAAATACTATCAGCACATGAAGGGGAGAAAGACTGTAGGGGTATGTGGATGTCTCATCAGAATGGAACCCAAAAGGTCTGGATCTAAGAGTACTCCTGGTCTCCCTGAAGCTCACATAGGAGTGTCACATGGAAAGACAAAAGAAAAAAGTCCGGGAAGGGTGGGTGGTAGCCCACACATACCTGAATAGACAGAAGTTCACTGAAATGATCACTAATTCTCTTGCTGCTGAGTCCCCTGGTATTCATGTTTTCATTTGCTCACTCGCCGTTAGTCCACCAGTTCTCCTCTTTTACCAGAGCCAGGTCTGCTGTGCTTATCATTTTATCACCCAGGTGTAGAGACAGTGAAGAAGAGGAGCCAATTGAGTCAATAAGCTTCAGCTCACTATAAAGGAGCTGATTGCTACCCTTTTCATTTATTGCTTCTGTGCCTTCTCCCTCCCTGTATTTCTTCCCTCCTCCTACATCCTTGGGGCTAACATTAGCTGCTTTATCCTTCCTCTATAATCCTCTGTCAGCTGCCTGTAATTGTTTGTAATCCTTTTCTCCCCTGAAACACAGCCATATTTCTCATGCTACATAGTAAACATTCTGAACAAAAGAGAAGCAGAGTATAAATTAACTGATACATAAATAACATATTAAAATATTTGAACATATTAATAAAAAAGCAGAGAAGGTACAATGATTTCACTTCATGTAAATTTCCATTTATCAGAATCTGGAAATGCAGATGTTGCCATTTGCATTCATATACCAGCATCATCACTGCTTAAAGCTAAACATCTGTAATTCCATCTGGACTCTAGCATGTTATTACATGCACAGATGTTATTATTTTTCTTATTTGTTCTCTGAAAATTTCATACAATGCGTGGTTGTGGAATATTTTTTCACTATGTGAAGATTGCTGTGATTGGTATAATAAAAGGCTGAATGGCCAATAGCTAGGCAGAAAGGATAGGTGAGATTTCCAGGGAGAAAAAAGAAGAGGAGGAAGAATCTAGGCAAATAAGAGAAGCCATGAGATACAGAGAGAAAACAAGAGGTGTAAGATGGAAGAGAGGTAATGCCACATGATAGAACATAGATTAATATGAATGTGTTCATTTGAGTTATAAAAGCTAGTTAAGAACAAGCCTAAGCTATAGACTGAATTTCATCATTTAAAAAAAATGTTGTTTTTATTGAGCTATATATTTTTCTCCACTCCCTTCCCTTCCTCTCTCCTACCCTTCTATCCCTTCCCATGGTCCCCATGCTCCAAATTTACTCAGGAGACCTTGTCTTTTCCTACCTCCCATGTAGATTAGATCTATGTATGTCTCTCTTAGGGTCCTCTTTGTTGTCTAGGTTCTCTGGGGTTGTGAATTGTAGGCTGTTTTAATTTTTTGTTTATGTCTAAAAGCCACTTATGAGTGAGTACATATGATATTTGCCTTTCTGGGTCTGGGTTACCTCACACAATATGATGTTTTCTAGATCTATCCATTTGCCTGCAATTTTCAAGATGTCATTTTTTTCTGCTGTGTAGTACTCCATTGTGTAAATGTACCATATCTTCTTTATCCATTCTTCAGTTGAGAGACATTTAGGTTGTTCCCAGGTTCTAACTATGACAAACATTGTTTCTATGAACATAGTTGAACACATGTCCTTGTGGTATGATTGAACGTCCAAAAGTGGTATATTTGAGTCTTGAGGTAGGTTGTTTCCTAATTTTCTGAGAAATTGCCACACTGATATCCAAAGGGGTTGTACCAGTTTGCATTCCCATCAGCAATGCAGGAGTGTTCCCTTTACACCACAACCTCTCCAGCATAAGTTGTCATCAGTGTTTTTGTACTTGGCCATTCTTACAGGTGTAAGATGGAACCTCAGAGTTGTTTTGATTTGCTTTTCTCTGATGGGTAAGGATATTGAACATTTCCTTAAGTGTCTTTCAGCCATTTTAGATTTATCTGTTGAGAGTTCTCTGTTTAAGTCTGAACTCCATTTTTTATTGGATTATTTGTTCTTTTGATGAACAATTTCTTGAGTTCTTTGTATATTTTGGAGAATAGCACTCTGTCCGATGTGCGGTTGGTGAAGATTAGCATCAAACTAAATGGAGAGAAACTCAAAGCAATCCCACTAAAATTAAGAATATGACAAGGTTGTCCACTCTCTCCAAATCTATTCAATGTAGTTCTTGAGGTTCTAGCTAAAGCAATAAAACAACAAAAACAGATCAAGTGGATACAAATCGGAAAAGAAGTCAAACTCTCATTATTTGATGATGATATGATAATTCCCATAAGTAACCCCAAAAATTCTGCCAAGGAACTTCTTCAACTTATAAACTCCTTCAGTAATGTAGCAGGATACAAGATTAACTCAAAAAATCATCTCCTTTACACAGATGATAAATGGGCTGAGAAAGAAATCAGAGAAACATCACCCTTCACAATAGACACAAATAGCATAAAATATCTCGGAGTAACTCTAATCAAACAAGTGGAAGACCTGTATGACAAGAACTTTAAATCTTTGAAGAAGGAAACTGAAGAAGACACCAGAAAATGGAAAGATTTCCCATGCTCTTGGGTAGGTAGAATTAACCTAACAAAATTGACAATCTGACAAAAAGCAATCTACAAATTCAGTGTAGTGCTCATCAAAATCCCAGCAAAATTCTTCACAGACCTCGAAAGAACAATACTTAACTTCATATGGAAAAGTAAAAACCCAGGATAGCCAAAGTAATCCTATAAAATAAAGGAACTTCTGTAGGCATCACAACACCTGACTTCAAATTCTACTACAGAGCTACAATACTGAAAACAGCCTGGTATCGGCATAAAAACAGGCATGAGAACCAATGGAACCAAATCAAAGACCTGGATATTAATCCACATACCTATCAACATCCGATTTTCAACAAAGAAGCAAAAAATAAATTATGGAAAAAAGAAAGTATATTCAACAATGGTGTTGACATAACTGGATATCAACATGTAGAAGAATGAAAATAGATCCATATCTATCACCATGCACAAAACTCAAGTCCAAATGGATCAAAGATCCCAACATAAATCCAGCCACACTGAGCATCATAGAAGAGAAAATGGGAAGTACACTTGAGTACGCATTGGCACAGGAGACCACTTCCTAAATATAATTCCAGTAACACAGACACTGAGAGAAACAATTAATAAATGGGACCTCCTGAAACTGAGAAGCTTCTGTAAAGCAAAGGACATGGTCAAAAAGACAAAACATCAGCCTACAGAATGGGAGCTTTCATAATTAATAAGAAGTGTCCATATCATTATTTGTGAGATGGTGGCCCAAAGAAAAATCCACCTACAGCATATTGATCATATAAACCACCTCTTCTAACTCCTTCCAAATCCACCCATCCTTCCCCACCCATCCTACTTGGCAAAAAAAAAAAAAAGGAAAGAATTTTTGTTGCCCCATACCCTCAGATGTGTGACCTTCCAATGGAGCTTCATAAACCTATCAGTGGCCACACCTTTAAGAAAAACTGACTCTCCCTCTCCCAGCAGCTATAAATTGACAATATCTCCTTAGCTAGTGGTAGACTTTATTTCCACCTTCCCTCTCGATACTGGGATTTTGTTTGGTAGATGCTTACATGGATGTTCTGCATGATTCCACAACTACTGTGAGCTCATATGTGCAAACACTTGGTATGTCTGGAAGATGCTGTTTCCTTGTAGCCATCTACCACCTCCGCCCATTACAATCTTTCCACTCCCTTTTTCTCAATAATTTGAGGAGATTTGGGAGAAGGGGTTGTGATACAGATGTCCAATTTGGACTGATCAATTTACAATTTCTTAGTTTCTGCACCTTGACTGGTTGTGGGTGTCTGTGTCAATCACTATCTACTGCAAAAAGAAGCTTCTCTGATGAAAGTTGAGGGATACAATAATATAGGGGCATAATGATAACTCTCCAGAGTCTGTTTATACCACGTATGCTAACCAGAATAACAGCAGCAGGTTATCCTACTAACCAAGAAACTATCTAAAAGCAAGGCAACTACCCAAAGGCACCTAGCTGGGGCAATTCCTCAGCTTCTGCAAAAATGAAGAGAAGACTTGGTCTCTCTCAACTGAAGGTCTTCCTGGGGCTCAGAAAACTAAAGATAGCTAGGACTTGAGAAGAGTTCCTATGCTGGTACTCTTTTCTCCATCTATCTATATCAGGTTTTGAAAAACGAGGTCGATACTAGCTGGTGTAAAAGGATAACACCAAGGTTTGAAGATAGGAGAACAGAGTCAAAGAAATACTTATATAAAGTATCAAATTATGAAGAAAATAAAAAAAAAAACTAGTTTAGGTTCTTCAGGGTTGGTCCCAAGACCAAGAGTTTCACTATACCCTCCCTGGGAAAAAGTTAGAAATGACAGTCCGACTCCTACCTCAGACTGACAAACTCAGAAACTCAGTATGTGTGCAGCTGTGAACTCTCTAATTGAAATCCATAGCAAAGTCCCAGATGAAGACAGTATAAAATGAAGTTGATCAAATAATTGTAGCTTAAAAGTAAAGAGAGGGAGAAGTGTATTCCAATGAACACCCTTTTCAGCCACATTTTTCTGAGCACATTTTCTTTTATATCTTCCATTCAATACTTTTGGGAATAAAAGTGATTGTTTCACTATAGTTTCTAAATGTACTCTAAGACAATTTCTCATATCTTTCTATTTTTCCTCCTTTTGTCTTTCAGCATTGTTGTATATAATCCACTCTAAATGTTTTGTGGCTATTTATCTTTAATGAGGTGAGGTCCTTCTTTACCACCAAATGGAGGTTTGAGCCACAGAGGTCATAAAGCCTACTAGCCTTGATGAGGTGGTGTGAGTGGGGATGTTTTTCAGATTGATTCTTCACGGCCAACGAAGATGAATATTGCAGAGGTGGACAAGGTAAGCTCTCCACCGCACTGACGTCTTACTGCAAAGACAACTTGTAATGACATGTTCCCTTCACCTCACCTTTCCTGTCTTTTCTGAACGTGGGTAAAATTACATCCTGGGAAGGTCTTATTTAATAACAAGGAGATTACTTCTCTAGAAGCCCAGATTCTGCTGTGACTTCAGAGAACAGATCCATCTTGTTAGAAGACGGTAAAGGTCCTCTCTAGTGTGTTCTGACCCACACTGTTCCAGGAATATGGGTGAGGACTGTTAACACTTTAGTGTCTATAAATATGGAGTAGCATGTTTGGGATTCTTCTCATCATTACATTATAATGTGAGAAATCTAGATCAGAGCAACACGAACATCGGACGTCATGCCAGTGGTCGTCATCCCTTCATGCTATTCTTTCTCTGTGCTCCTCTCCTTAACCCAGACCCTGATCATTTTCACCTGGGATTTGAAGTGGTCACCTAACTTGTTTCTCCCAGTTAGGGTTTTGACCAAACATTCCTTTAATAATGCTGGGGTAATCTTTTAAAATTCTGAATGAAGATAGCAACCTCTTGCTCATAATTCTCAAAAGACTCCCTGCAGATCCTATGTCAAACTTCAATTTCCTCTAATGCCAAGAGCCTTTCATGACAAATTGCCCAACCATCCACTTACATTCATTCATATTATTAAATGCCTAGTATGTGTCCAAACAAACATAAAATAAGCAATATTAAATAATGAATATATGTCTCGATAAAGTTGATCTGGAGGAAAAGATGAACTTAAATATTTGCTTGTATTCTCTTTCTTATATGTTTTCCTCCCCTACAATACCATGTCCAGGCTATCTGATGAGTGGATATAAAAGACAGAAAGCAAAAGTTAAGTTCATCAACAACTAACAGCTGATTCTCCGCCATATGCATGAAACTGCAGCTAAGATCAGTCAAGCCACCGTGTGATCCCCATCTATGGCAGATATTTAAGTTATAATAATAATGTCAACATAAATATCCAGTCCACCCTTACATTCAAGAGTAATTATAAACAGAGCATAAGCCCTGAGTGTGGAGGAATCTCTCATCGAGCATAAACTATAATGACAGTGAATTGTCTCCTATTGACTTTAAGAAATTATCACACAAATTATTAAGAGGAAAGGTAATAAAAAAAGGCAAATCAGGGCTAGTGAAATGGCTCTTGAGTAAGGGCACATGGCAGCAACAATAAAAACCCGCCAGGCAAGTATTGGCCACTATGCAGTAATGAATCTATTGGTATGGTGTCACTGAGTTTGAATACTCTTACATGGGAGGGAATCCATTCCTGATACTACAAACCTTGTCAAACACACATGAAGTAAGAGTTAACAGGCTCCAATAAGGAACAGAATACTCTCATTTAGATAAATTTTTATAGAGTCAAAGTGCCTTCTAAACATTTGTGTTTATAATCATAGACAAATGCTACTTTCAATAAGAGAAGACTATCTTTTCCGTGAATGGTAATGAATTCAGAGACCTAGGGATGCACAAGCTACTGAGACTAAGTGACAGATGAAAATTTAGCCCAAGTCACACAAATACATGGCATTTGTTCTAAGGCTTGGATACACCAAGGAAGCATGGACAGAATTTATGGAAGAGTCAGGAAGTTGGGGGGAAGCCATCTTCTGTACATGCCACAGACAAGGCAAACAAGTGTCTCTGTGGATGCCTGCTGTGCGTCTGTGCAAGAATGTTCTGTCAGCAGTGTGACAGGTATGGAGGGGGATCCAGCGGTCACTAACTCTCACTGCTGAACTACTTGTCTCAGATAGAATCAGGACAAGTAGGAGTCGCTGTCTTTTTTGTGCACACATTGGTGACCCTATTGCCCTCCAGTAAAAAGTTCCAATCCAATCGTCACACAGATGGTCCTGGTTAAACTAAATAGGTCCCAAATAAAAACAAAACTCATGAATCTGGGAAAGGACTTGATTGAGATGTTGAATTGGGGTGGAATTGATGGGATAAAAGGGAAGTAGAGAGTTGTTGGAGTAATCAGGATATATTATTTGTAGATCAATGAAAACGTCTAGTGCTTGTGAATATGCAAATACTATCATTCATGAAGATTCCAGTTATTAAATTTCTTTTAACCTTTTAAAGATTTGTTTTATTTCTAATTATGCAGCTTTCTGTCTGTGTGGGTATGTGTGAAAATGAGTGTGCACATCCACAGAGGCCAAAGATGTTAGATCTCTGGGATCTAGAACTACAGTTGGTGGTGAGTCACCCAATGTGGGTGCTTAGAATTGAACTTGGGTTCTCTGGAAGACTAGTATGTGCTCTTAACTGAAAGCCATATATTCAAACCCCTTTTCTATATTTCTTAATAAAAGAATGTACTGTTTGACTCTTCCACAGGCTGTTCATTCTCACGCCTTCCCACTCAGATCTCCAATCAACGCCATGTGATTCAAGAATGGGCACACCTTTTGATTGGAAACACTAAATTTGTTCTTTTTATTCCTTCTTCCTCCAAGGAAAACACCATAATTAGAAGCTGTAATTAGCTTTAAAACAATCTAGTTCTGCCTATTTCCTCCTTGTTATAGCCACTATCATACATAAAGAAGTTTAGCACGATAAAACATCTAGAGGTATGGCTGCCATTCGGAGGCCTATCTGCAGAACAGGTACTTTCCAACTCTTCAGTGAAGTTCACAAAAAACATAGGATTTCTTTTGTACCTGATTTTTCTCCAGGTATGCCTGAGTAAACAATACTCATTTTACATCTTTTCAAGCCTACTTTCCCATCATTCTTCAAGGCTGCCTATCTGGAGGAAAGGCATTCTCATCTTACTCTCTCTGTATCTGGCTGGTGACTGAATCTCTGCCTTTCCTATTCCCAGAATTCTCCTAGTCTGGTTGTCCTGTCTATATATACTTCCTGCCTGGCATTCTATTAAACCAATACTAGTGAAAAATCTTTACAGTGTACAAGAGCATTATCCGACAGCATTCCTCTGGTTGTAAACCCACTTGCCTGCTCACCAAGATGGTGTCACTGTCTTTAAGTTAGGGTGGCTACTTAGTAGGTCTCTGTAGCAATGTGGGGCAGTTGCTTCTCATGCCTCTGGAGCAATGTGAGTGAGCTGTGCCTCTGTAGCAATGTGGGGATCAACTTTGATGATCCCTTTTGCAATGAAGCAGAATGAGTCTACTTCCTGAGTTGATGGCACTTGGAGAGGTGGCCACATTTCAGTCTTTGGGGTTCCAGAATTATACCTATGGTTGAAATCCTTGTCCCAGCATTTTCTCCTTCAGAGGTACATTTAAAGCAGCCTCTCCACACTTAGGCTCTTCCCAGGTATGTGGTATGCTTTTAAATTGATCCCTGAAAGCTAGCAGAGAATACAGACACAAAGATAGGCCCAAGACAAGTAGCACTCTAAGGAAAGGAGGGGGCGTGAAATAGGATCCAAATCATTAAAAGGGTTTGAATGTCACAGGAAGAGCTCTTAACACTATCCTACAGAAGACGGACATCGAAAGCAGGTCTTAAAGCAGTGAATGAATATTCTCAGAGATTGGCTGTACAAAAAGACCAATAGGGAAGCAATTATTAGGGGAAATTGTATTGTTACATTAGTATTCAAACAGGCAGGCTCCTAGAATAGAGTGGCGCCTAGGAAAGACTGTCTTCTACTTTCCTAATTACCACTTGGTGTCAACCAGAATGGCAGGCCCTAGAGCGGCTGTCATTATAAAAATAGGCATCTGTACAGATCATAGATAATTGATTAAAGGAGAATATAATTACTCTCCACTAACTGATGTGTTTCCTTCGGTGAGCTGTATTCACTATTTTATAGCATTTTGCAATTATTTTCTGTTCTAAAAGTTTATTAATATCTTAGAGGCAAACACTCTCAGTGGTTGTAAACATGCACTGTGAATCTGTCTAAACCCTCTCTAGTAAATAGCCTCGGCCCTACCAGTTCTAATAAAAGCAGACATTTCTTGGTTGCCAGAAGGCTTAAACCAATGATAGTGAGATCTCCCAGTACTGTGAAGTCCTAAGAAAGACACAGAGGCCATCCAGTGGAGTGGGGTGTGTAGTGTTATGAACACTTTACATGTAATCGTCATTGCTACAATGTGTCAAATCTCCTAAGAGAGCTTTATGTAACTAATTCCAGCTCCAATAATGACCAGACGACTTCCATCAGGGGTCCACAGGAGCCACGATGAGGAGACGTCAAAGGCAGATTTCACAAGCCAGTTCAACATGAGCATCTTGATAGCAAATATATTTTAAATGCATTATTTCCACTCTGAAATTTTGAAAACTTTTGAAATTTATGCCCTGGCAATGCTGAAACATGCATGAGCAGCCCATATGTGATGGTTCTGTTGAACTTGTCCATATTGAGTTTCAGGGTCTAAGTTGATGAGGACAACTGACCAGGTATTTTCCTCAACTCTACTAAAAAGGTAATGTTAGTAACAACAAGAGCAACAACAACAACAACAAAATATTCTGATAAAAAATATATATAACATGTCCAACACAGCCAAACTTGCCTTCTGAAGGTGATGGAATTTGAGGTTTTTGTTTTTTTTCTTAACTTTTAAAATCACATTTTCTAGACACTCTGAAAATGGCTTACCATGGGAAAGTTGACATCTGGGCTCATCTGCTTCATAAAGACAAACTATGCAGGCAGCAGCAGGAAAGCGCCAGCTTCTCCTGGCTCACCAGAAATTCCCAAAACAGTTTCAAAGATGATTGATATTTAAATTTTAAATAAAATTTATATTTATATGAATTATTTATGTACATTATAAGCACACAAGTGATAGTACATTCATTCTTTGAAATAAAATAACATAAATGTAGTTTTCTCAATCTCTCTCTCTCTGTCATACACACATACACACACACTCCCCACACACACTCACGCACAGACACACACTCACACATACACACACACTCTCTCTCTCTCTCTCTCTCTCTCTCTCTCTCTCTCTCTCTCCCAGAAAGAAAATTGAGTGAGATATTTGCAAAGGATTTGAATTAAACTCTACAAAAGGGGTGGGGAGAACACAGGCATTTTTTTAAAGGTATTTTTATGACTTATTTAACTTTATTTTATGTGCATTGGTGTGAAGGTGTCAGATCCCCTGGAACTGGATTTACAGACAGTTGTGAGCTGCCATGTGGGTGCTAGGAATTGAACTGGGGTCCTCTAAAAGAACAGTCAGTACTCTTAACCACCGAGCCATCTCTTGGGCCCCACAGGCATTGTTTTAAAAGGAAACTGGCTTGTGTCACTTAAAAGGGGTAAATGCTAACCAAAGATAGCTGTTCTTTCTCTCTCTCTCTCTCTCTCTCTCTCTCTCTCTCTCTCTCTCTCTGTCTGTCTCCTGTGAAAGAGTGAAATATTATTAATGGAGTCACCTTTTGCTCAAGTATGAGCCTGGGGCAGAGGAGCCTGTGATGGAAGGGAGGTATGGATGAAATTCTTTATGACCTCGCTGCATTCAAATTTAGACTCTCAGAGCCCTAAGTTTTTAGGCAATATTTAAAGATATTATTCAGGTTTGGTTCCAAATCTCACTGGCACAGTTTGAAACAAGTTAAATGGTGCAGGGGAGCCTGTGGAAAGGGAAGCCTGGGATAAGCCCGGGCAAGGCACTGGTGAACACTTGGGCGCTACCAATAAGAAGGAAAGTCATGGGACTGCAGCCCAGAAAGGAGACCTAGTGACTTGGAATCTGACAGGGGCTAATTTGAGACAAGGAAACTGAAGCCCCTGAGATTCTCAGAAGTCAAACAAAAGGACTGACTGGCACTATCCAAACCAACTGTCTTGTGATCACCCTGTCCTTGCCTGTCCGGTGCCTGCCTTTTGTCTTGAGGGCCTGTAGCATGGTTGTTTCCTCCTTTTCTTGCGGTGGCTTGAATGGATGCTGCTGGGGAAAATGAATCAAGAGTCTTGACTTGCAGAATCCTGGAGCAAGCATTCAAACTGTCTATAAGGAAAGCAAGTGAAGGCACGCCCTCTGGCCACAGAAGGAGACTTTAAGCCTGACAATAGCACTTCCCACACATCTCCATGTCCTCTGTGGAATCCTGATGACTCGGGAGTCCCACCACACACCGGTTGTCTCAGGCTCTATATTGCTCACACCCCTTTTTTTTAAAAAAAAAAAATTCTTCTACTTCATGTTCCTGGGGGCCAGATTCTAAAGGCCAGGCTGTAGAAATAATAGCAGAATCTGAGCATACAGAGACCTCCTTTCTATCACGTGGCATTGCAGTCTAAGAACACACATCCCATGACTGAGGAAGCATATGCCAGAGCCAAAAGTGTGAAGGTCTGTTCCGCTTAAGCACAGTAGAGACCTAAAAGGCCAACCCACTCCGGCTCTTCCTTCTAGGCATCACTAGGCTGTGTCATCTGCATGCTGCCTTCAGTGCCTCCCTCAGCCCAATCCCACCTTCTTCCAGCCTCCACAAAAAAGGCCAAAATCAAGCCTTAGTATCCCATCATTCTTGGTTTTCATATGAACAACCAGTCCTTCATTCTTGTGGCCACTCACTGGAGGTACCCACTGTGTACTAACCGTGCTTTTCAGTGCTGATTATACAGCGGTGAACACAACCGGAAGGAACCTGCAAACGCGGAGCTACTATGTCAGCAGAAGAAAGCCAAAAGCAAATAAGTACATGGTTTATATACTATATAGGAGACCTACCTACGGGAAAATGAATTGAATTGGAGAAACACAGTTGCTTTGGAAACTGTCTTATTGACATGGGAAAGCCTGAGAGGGAGGTCTCTGTAAAGTAGGGAAATGGAAATGACACCCCCACAAAGCAGCGGAATAAAGTACACCGTGGTAGAGAGAAGCAGAAGCCAAGGCAAAAGACAAAGCAAGGGTGAAGTTAGTTCCCAGGCCAAGAAAAGTCGTTGGAGAATGTTAAAGTAGCCGTGGTTAGGGTGGAGGGACAGGAGACTTGCTGGCAGAGGGAGGGACCTTGTCTGAAGTGAAAGGGCAGATAGGACTATAGGATGGAGCACACATTGTACTCTGAATGAGGTAAGAAGCCTCTGCAGCACCTGGAACAGTCAGGGGGTGGGAGACAAAGCGATGGGCCAATTGATGCTTTCAAAGATGGCTCTGGCTGTTGTTTAGAAAAGAGATGGTTAGAGACAAGAGCAGAAACAGGGAGACCTCTTCAGAGAATACTGCATGTTGCCCAAGAAGCACGGCCTCAGCCTCATTTGGGCTTCACGCCTTCTCAGAAAAGAAGCTAATACACCAGGAAAACATACTGTGTGCCCACTTTTTGGACTATAATTATTTTGTCTGATGTTCTTTCTCTTCTTCACCCCCCCTTCTCTGTCTTCACTCTTGAAATAAGTAGCCTGTTCAAAGGGTGCAAAAACTGCCAGCAGGGCAGGGAAGGAAAATTTAGTACTCAGCACTTGGAAGATCTCCCAGAGGAGACAGAAATAGCTGAGGTCATGTCCCCAACACAGTCTCAAAGAGACGGATGAGAAATGAACACAAAAGAACAGCAAAAAGCAGTTACAAAGAAAAGAAATGAGTCTCCTTTCAGAGCAGAGTCAAACACGGGCTGAAGAAGAGTCTCAAGGAAATTTTTAAGTATTTTGCTACTAGTCTATTTCCTATACTGAGAAAAATTATACGAAATGTATTGCTTTCTGTCATTCTTCAGCACGGCTGTTTATTTACCTCAAACTACGGTGGCCCCAGCAATTATGCCACAAACCACTGCTCAAGAAAATACTCCCAGTGTGGTTGGTACAAATACACCCAGTCTACAGTTTTCTATTAAAAAGTAAATAATCTGAGTATTATCTTACTTGTAAAACCATGTTGAATGCGTTTTTCTTTTATTATAGGATGTATATGAATGCATGATCTCTGTTTTAAAAATCACAATTAAAACACAATAGGTAGGTAGTCACCCATCAATGGAAATATCAAATCATAATTCTCTAAGCACAGGACAGCCCTGTTGAAATCAGTATATCTGATTGCACAATACGCCCAGAACTCAAATAGCACACACCTATGCAGACACGTTTCCATTTGCAACCGTTTAATCCATAGCCGGTAATGGAGCATTTCAGTTCTTTATTTATATAATTTTAGTTTAAAGCTCTGCTTACTTTACACTGAGGCATTGGCTTAGAGACAGAGGTGATGGCTGATGCCTCTGTGAGAGATAAAAAGTTAGGAATTAGGAATTATGAAGGCTACTTAATAGCCTTCATCCCTACTGCAGGCAATGGACTCTTATTATATAATGGGTGAGATTTCCTGGTTTTAAGCTGTGATCACATGCTTCAGAGACCGCCAAAGATCAAGTGCAGCATAAATACACTTGGGTTTTGTACCAAAAATGCCATAAACCATGAGCGGTTTCCTCTGTGTCATTTGATCATCTTTATAAAACAGTTAAAATGTTGCAACCCCTCATACATAAAGCCCCTTATGTGGGAAGTCCCAGACTCACTTTAACCATACAGAAGCCCCATTCTCACAGTCTCCCATCCTTCCTGTCCTTCTTGTAAGGAGCATCTTGATGAGAAACCAGAAAAGCCCTAAGGAGCTTTCGAGCTTGCAGTTCTGCATAGCACAGATTCACCGCAGAGTTGGGCAAAATAAGAAGCCCTGAGCCCACTCAGCGCTCTCCACATGTACTGAGTTCCACCTAGAAAAGAGGAAGAGATCCTTGAAACACCACACAGAAACATTTCTTACTGAGGAACTTTAGAAGATCTAAATAACTGAGTGGGTTCTGAGCACCGAGGGCTGAGACAAGCCCTGCAAATCAACTTATGCAAAAGTGAACCAAAGGCCATTTCTTCCTAATTCATGAAAAATGGCAATAGTCACCCTGCTGTTTGAAGACAAATACCACTGAATGTGTCCTCAACCCTCTCTAAGAATGTGTATGTTCAACCAGCTGAACATGACAATGATGTACGCTGTGTAAAATCCCTGTGAGAAGCACATTATCCACACATGACATTTATCAGAGTCTTCAAAACAATCATTACAGAGAATTCTTGAATCTATTTTCTTTCCTATCACTGTTGCCAAATACCTGACAAAACAAACCAAGGCGTTCTTTCCATCACTGTTTGAAGGGATCCAGTCAGCAGTCACAGGAAGGCATGGCAGCAGGGTCTTCCTATGGCTGGGAGTGAGTGACTTACATCTCAGCAGAAAGAGCACAGAAGGCGGGGCCAGGCCGTCAGCCTCAAGTCCTGTTCCCTATTGGTCCATCTCTTTCAGCTAGGCCCCAGTTCCCAAAGGTGTCCCAGTAAAGCACCACCAGCTGAATGAAGAGTTTAAACCTGTGTGCTTGAGAGAGACATTTCATACTTGAATGCCAACATTACCACTATTAGCACATCAGTTTTGGGGGGAATCACTTAGTAAAGTGTACATCAGGAGGGACACAAATGTGTGAATATGAGGGATATTTTCTTCCTGACCCCTGAAGCTTTCCATACTTCTCGGCTATCTGCCCGGCAACTGAAAGAAGAATAAATGAATGAATGAATGAATGAGCAAATGCGCATACACTACTGCTCGCTATACATTTGCTATCCCATGGATGCTGGAAAATCTTGCAACGTTGATTTTTTTTCCTTTTCTTCCCAGCCTATACTAGAATAAGTAGTCATTAAATACACTAATAGATTTTACAACACTTGAAACTTTCACTGATCCCTTTTCTCTCTGGAGCCAATGAGTGTGTTCCTGGTAAATCCACTTGTCAGCTCTGATGAGCACACGAATGACCAGGAAGATGAGTTATGTCTGCCGGCAAGATAGCCACCTCAAATCTCTAATGTCACTAAATGCACTGTGATTTGTTCCCCATCAAAGATAGCAGGCAAGCACATGAATTGTGTGATGATGGATTCCCCTCTGCATGCTGTGAATGTGTTTTATTATCATTGGTTAATGAATAAAGCTGTTTTGGCCAATGGCTTAGCAGAGCAAAACTGGGCAGGAAATCCAAACAGAGATAAAGAGAGAAAGTAGGCAGAGTCCAGGAGACGCCATGTAGCTGTCAAAGGAGAAGGACATGCTGGAACCTTAGGAACCTTACTGGTAGGCCACAGCTTCATAGTGAAACCAAGATTGATAGAAATGGGTTAATTTAAGCTGTAAGAGCTAGCTAGGAATATACTAGAGTCATTGGTTAAACAGTGTTGATAATGAAGTATTAAGTTGGCACAAATCAATAACCAAGCCAGCTCAATAGAAACAGGTATTTTTAATGAAAGAAAAAAGGAGAACTCACTCTACTCAAGCCGTAATCCAATCTGTCTGGAGGAGAGAGCGCGTACCTGTGTTCTCCTGATTTTCTACCTGGGGTCCCAGTAGCCACACCCCAACTTGATGTGATTGGCTAGTGGCTCTTCCCCCATCACAGTGTTGTAATTAATATAGTTTCTTTGTGATTATTTGGGTCTGAGTTGTTGGAAAACGAACAAGCAGTCTCCATTTACAAAAGCATAAGAGGAGTCAGTTCCATGAGTGTAAGTATCTGAGTCTGCTAAACAACTTACCCATAATCCTACTCTATAATCAACTACATATTTACTAAAGGTCTGAATCACTGGGAAGAGGCTTGTCTGTTAATCTGATTTGATTATAATAATTCTTTCTAACCAGCTAACAGTTCAGGGGAGTAAATCCATGTCTTTTATAAGGGTAAAAATAACAACAACAAAAAAAAAACACTGCCTACTCATCTCCTTAATTTCAAGCTCTTATGCTTAGCAGACATCAAAGTGAAATCAAACAAAGCTTTGAATCAAAGGTATAGCATTCTAAACTCTCCCTTCTCAACAACCTCTCTATGATTGAAAACAATTCAAAGGAGGCAAAAGACCTACTCACTGCCACAAAGGGTTTCTACATATGTCATGAAAGACACCACTGCTTAAAACTCACTTAATCTTTCACATCCCATTAATTATTTTTATTAAAAATTATTTTATACATAAGAATATTTCTTACCATCAACATTCCATTGTGATGAACTCTACAAACTACAAAATAAAAGACAAAATAGTGTGGGGAGTAAAACTGAAGCTTCTTCTGAGAAACTGGGAAGCGATGTTTTTCAGACCTCACAGAATAATGAACTGAAACCACTAAAGAGAAGAGGCCTCCTGTGGTGGGAATTTATACTATTTCTTCTTTATTATTTTTAAAGTGATGTGAAAATCAGACATTCTTACAGAACTAACACTGTAAAAACAAGCTTCTAGGCAAAAGACCCCAAAGCAACCAAAAGTTAATCATTATCAACCAAGGTTTTCAGACCCTGTTTCAGCACAATCATGTGACAGCTAATTTTGATGGTCAATTTGATTGGATGAAGAAATATCCATGAGATGAATGAAATACAGTTCTGGGTGTTTCTGTGATGACATATCCAGGTATCACTAGATAATGAAGTCTCTGACCTATTTAATGGATTAAAATCTTGATAGATTCATAACATTAAGGTATTGGTTGCAGTGAAAGGCAGTAGAGGGAGCCTAATTGGAGGAAGTTGGCCAAAGGGGTGTGTTCTCTAGGTTCTGTAACACTCTAGCCTCTTCCTGGAATCTGCCTTTATTTTCCATCCAACTGAGAAAGTTCTGTCTCAACACTTCCACAACTGCATGGCCAAGTGACTGTGGACTGGACTTTCTGAAACTGTGAGCTAAAATAAAATCCTCCCCTACCATCCTTGCGTGTTCCTCACAAGTTCTTAGTCACAGCAACAAGGATTCACTAATACAAGCCAAGAGAGTAGAAAAGGAAGGAGTTGACAAAGCAGTTTTGTTTTAATTGCTTAATAGTTATTTTTATACCAGACTAATTTTTAATTATCCCATGTGTATTTGTTGGAGGATATTGCTGGCTGGTAGGGGTCACAGTCTCCCCATGGCTTGGCTACTTATCTCATTAGCTCAGCAACATAGGGTTCTCTCCCTCCAACACAACTTTCTGCCTTTATCTACCCTTATCTGGAGAATGTCCCTGGGCCTGGAGGACTGGCCTTATCTAAAAGCTGTCTCTAAATCAGATGCCTGACTTATTTTTAGCTTGAACCCTGCCATAGATCCCTCCTAGAAGGCTTCCCTGCCATACATATGATGACTTAAGCTTGTGCTAGGAGCCTTATGATAGGAGTGAGCCACTTACTGAAAATTAGAGCTGTCCCCAGGCTCCCAATCCTATGCATTCCTTATACCCTGGAACAAAGTTGAACTGATTTACTGAAGTCTGTCTCCTAGAGAGCTGCCTCCATTACAGCTCACAGGTCGAGTGCATAGCCTTCTGTCACCACCACTGTCTCTTGCCCTTTCGACCTGGCGGCATGCAGGTGGAGAGGAAAGGAGGAACCACACATGTACTATGGTGTGATGATGCACCTCTCAGATCTCCCACTGGGAGCGTAATTGGCCAACAACCCTGACTGTTGCTTCCTGGTACACAGTGATTGATGGGTCCATGCTTCTTTCAGGCTCCCCAGCCCATTCCTGCAAAATGCACAGAAAATTCCACTGCGTAGGCTTCTGGCTTGGAGACCAGCCTTGTAGAAACTGGCCTAAAACTCCACCACAGACTTAGGTCTGCATAACACATTTTCCATGTACTCCTCCCCGCCCCCTTCATGCTCAAACCTTCTCTCTCTTCAGAGAGGAAGAGCTGCATCACAGCCTAAAAGTCTCAGTCTCCTTCACTAAATTTCCCTTGATGTTTCTCTCTGTATGTGACCCTTCATTCAACTGATAGGAAATGTCTTATGTCCTATAGAACTGAAAGAGCCAGAGAGGGGGAGGGAGATCTATTTCTGGCCTTGGACACTTGAAGATTTTGTTTTCTCACTTGGATACCAGGGTCCTACCTCTCCACAGGTATCTCAAGAGTATTTGAATAGTTCCAAGAAGCCATTACAGTAGATACTTCACTACTGCATTTCTAATCCAGGCCTGAGGATTCTCAATGATTTCCTCTTCTCTGCACTAATTACTTTCCCACCCAGACTCAAAATAGTGAAATTCATGCCTGTTACTTGCATCTAAAAGTTGGGAGAAATCTTATTTTTAAATAAGAAATCACTTCCAGAATATTCTTTTTATTTAAATTTTTTTCATTTATTTTATGTACCAACCTTCCTCCTCCCTTCTCACTCCTATCTTCCTGTTCCCTCCCCTATCTCCTCTCTACTGCACCCCATCAATTCCTCCTCCATTCAGAAAGGGGCAGGTCTACCACAGGAGTCAACAAAGTATGGCATATCCAGTTGAGGCAGTACCAACCTCCTGCCCCTACATAAAGTCTGGGTGAGGCATCCTAGCATGGGGAATGGGTTCCAAAAAAGCCAGTTTCTGCACTAGAGACAGTGCTAGGGTCCCACAAACAGACCAAGCTATAAGAGACGAAAATCTATTAAACCAGAGAATGAGCTCAAGAATCAAACACATTTTCCCTCAGAAATCACTGAAAACTCTGGAAGCACAATGCATTGCTCCCCAGAGATGCTACTCCATGATTCATTTCCTCAGTGTGCATTCCTTGACCAGCTTGATTGACGGTGCCATACCAGCCCCCACATTAAAGTCCAATAAAGTTCTGTCCTGCTACAGTGGCAATGCAGGAGAATTCTTTAAAACTTGAATCTGATTTTAAAAGCTGACATATTTAGCAGCAAAATTTCAAAGCTACTAAGTCTTACATTTGTTTGATTTTCTCCTAATGGCAACAGAAAATGAATTTCACAGAAGTATAATTTATTAACAATTTCACCTACCAAACAAACATAGTAAAAGATATCAAATCGCCACAGTTTTCCATCACATAGCTCACAGAGAAGCAAAGACCATTCTAGTCAAGTGCATAATTTGGCATCCTTGCCATCAACAGACAATTTTAAACATACATTTCAACGTGCCCATTGACAGCAGGTCCCTCTCGCCGTGTGTTAATCTGTCTGTCAGGATTAATCTGGAAGCATCAACATCTTTCAATTAGAAGCATAAACTTTTAAAATGAGAACTAAAATCACAGTAGCATGAATAGGGCACTGGTGGGTAACTGACTAGTCAACATAATGTGAAGAATTCAGAGGCTGGAGGGAAAGGCATGATAATACAAAGCTTTGAACTTGCACAGCCTCTTCATCCGAAGAGATCAAAGCCCCACAATGCACTTTATCTCCTTAATCCCCCTGTTGCCTGCAGTGTCAGGGCAGGTGTCCATTCATGAAGATCTGTGGCCCACAATACATTCTGTAGGCACCTATTGTGAGCCCTATTGCTTCTGTTCTCTCTTCTGTAATAAAGTGTGAGATTAGTGCTTGACTCAGCTGGAGATAAGTTAAACCAACTTATCCCTCTGCCCAACCCATCACACTGCACAGATAGCTATCTAAAATATTTCCATGTGCAGGTACATAACTGTGTCTCTAAAACAGAGATCAAAGACACCAAAAGCATACGTAACTGCTAATTAGAGACTCGCTTAGCTCCATGGAGTTATTTAAAAAGCAGGTTAGCTGTGGCTCAGTGTACTAGACGTTCATGTATCTGATTTCTTTCAACTATTTTCTTCCCACCGCCCAATGGAAAGATTACACATATGTTAAAGTGCAAGAATGTAAAAGATCATAAAAATCCCACCTCCAGATGGAAAGACTACATTCGTGTTAGAGTGTCTGAATGAGTAAGGTCTTAAGAACAGGAAGCAAACACACCATGTTAACCATCACATACACTGACTTCTGAAAGTCAGATTCCCAACATGCTACTTCAAATACTTTTATTTGTCATGCTTTTAAAAAAGAAGACTCCTAAAATATAAATACTTTTAAATGCTACTTATTCATATTATATCAATCAAAATTGTCAAATAGCAACTCATTTTCCTTGGAGAAAAATACACTGCTTGCTATTTCTATGACCGTTTTTTATACAAATACTTCTATTGCTTTGGAATATTCTTTCCACCCTCCCTCAGGCTCCAAACTAGGACCCACAGACTGGACAACTCTATCAGAGGCCAGAGTGGTCCTACAGATCACAGAAAAGACAGTGCCCACTGCCCACAAAGCCCCTTTAAGCCTGCCCAACAACCCAGACTGCACATACACCCCAGCCCTGGACTTCATATGCTGGTCTACAACTTCAGAAGAAGACCTCTGCTTTACCAGAGGACAGACCAGTTCTAGGGATCCCAGCTAAGATGCCACCTACTGTCCACTAACACTCCTTAAAACCTGCCCAGCAACCTCAGACTGCAGCGTCTTCCCTGGTCTGTACACTAGGGTCCAAGACTGGACAGCTTCTCCATAGGCCAGAGTGGTCCTAGGTGTTGACAGAGGTTTCTGTCCCACCAGGTCTTGCAGTCGTTCAGCCCCAAAAAATATACAGAGGTCTACATTAATTATAAACTGATTGGCCTACTAGCTCAGGCTTATTAATTAATTCTTACATCTTAACCCATAATTCTTGTCTGTGTTAGCCACGTGTCTTGGTACCTTTCATCAACGAGGCTTTCTTATCTTGCTTCCTCTGCATCTAGGTGATGATTGCAGACTGAGCTTTCCTCTTCCCAGAATTCTCCTGTTCTCATAGCCCCGCCTCTACTTCCTGCCTGGCTACTGGTCAATCAGTGTTTTATTAAAAATAATACAAGTGACAGGATAAAAGACCATTGTCCCATAGCACTCCCCCCTTTAAAAAATAAACTAAGAACTCTGAATATAATATCTTTTGTTTAGCTTTATGTCCAGACCATTATTCATAACATCTTGTAACCAATACTCTAAACAAAGATAAATAACCATAATCCATTTTTTGGAGAATGAGGACATAGTCTTCCAGGGTGCTTCCTGCTGATTGGGGGCACTGATAATCTTATGGGAACCTAAAGAAAATTTAAGATTATGGTCAAATCCTGACTGAAAAATTCTGTGAGGCTTGATCATCTCAGCCAGCAGTCTTGAAACTGTTCTGGATACAGAACTCTGAGGAAACTTCAACAGAGGTCTTCGGAAATGTTGGATCATCTGGACCATCTGCTCCTATTGGAGATTCTTGAGGGGGTCTTCCTTGATCAAACCTGATATTTCTTAGCCCAGAATGAATCCACATCCTCTCATGTCCTGTGGAAAAAAAAGCAAAACCTCTTCTACAAAGTAACATACCTTTTTACTTAAATCTTGAAGTCAAAGCATTTTCAAAGTATATATATTGGATTAATCCAGCAGCATTTATAATCAAATATCTTTTAGCAGCTTTTGTTCCTTTCTCAGCCACCAAACAATTTAAAGACAACACAATAGCATACAGTATCCAGACTCTCTGTGTATTTTTCATCTTTACATGGATTTATTTTAAACTCTATTTATTTAATTTTAATTTTTAATTTTTAGCTTTTTGAGACAGGGTTTCTTTGTGTATCTTTGCTTGTCCTGGAACTCACACTATAGACCAGGCTGTCCCTGAACTCACAAAGATCCACCAGCCTCTGCCTCCCAAGTGCTGGGATTAAAGGTGTGTGTCACCACACCCAACTACTCTCTATTTTTTATTTTAAGGACTTTACCCTTTTCCTTTTCTCTCACAAGCCTACATATATTTTTAAACACACTGTAAACCATTTAGGGGTTTTCTTCATCTGACTCTATCTTTACTGTATATCTCTCTTTTTCTGATCACATGAGTCTTTAATTTGCTAAATGATTTGGCTAGGATTAAAGCCATAGCTTTGACTGCTGGATCCAACCCATTCCTTAGCTTTCTGAGAGCCTAGCTTCATGGCAAAGGTACTGACTGGTGCCATGTTTATTGCCACAACTCTATGGAGTTTCAAAGGCCCTGACACCACCAAGAAGCATGCTGTCAGCAATTCATAGACATCATTTAAGTATTTTGTGGCAGGGCATCTTAAAAGAGCTGCAAAGTTTCACAGCTAAAGTTGAGTCAGGAAGCCTCTCTTAAAAGAGATGCACTTGCCTCTAGCAAAGAGAGTAAACCTGAGAAATTGCTGCTATCAAGAAGCCATGCTTAACACTGTTATTTTGTGTCTAGAATTAGTTCCCAAGCTCTCTCAGGTTTTCTGTGGATGTAGTTGTCCACACATTGGGCACCATTCTGTTGACTGAAGTTTCTGTTTCACCCAGTCCCATAGTCATTCAGTCCCAAATAAAGACACAGAGGCCTTTATTAATTATAAACTGATTGGCCTATTAGCTCAGGCTTCTTATTAACTCTTATAACTTATATTAGCCCATAATTCTTGTCTGTGTTAGCCACGTGACTTGGTACCTTTTTCAGTGAGACAGTCACATCTTGCTTCCTCTGTGTTTGGATGATAACTGAAGACTGAGCTTTCCTCTTCCCAGAATTCCCCTGTTCTTGCCATCCTGCCTCTACTTCCTACCTGGCTACTGGCCAATCAGTGCTTTATTAAAATCATACAAGTAAGAGGATAAAAGACCATTGTCCCACAGCATCTAGGGACCCCAGAAAAGACACCACTCACCATCTGCTAACCCTTTAGCCTGCCCAACAACCCCAGACTACACCCATACTGCTGAGCTCCATATCCCAGCATACTACCTTGGAAGACATCTTCAGCTTTATCAGAGGCCAGGCAGGATCTAGGAACCTCAAACTGCATCCCCTTCCTTGGGTCCCATAGCTAAGTCTACAGCTTCAGAAGCAAGACTCAAGCTTTACTGGAGCACAGGCCAGATCTAGGGACCTTAACCACAGCAGCTATATTGGAGGTCAGGCTGGTTAGGGACCCCAGAGGCCAGATCAGATCTAGTGACCCAAGACTACTCCCCCTTACCTGGAATACATACCCTGGCCTACAATTTCAGAAGCAGACTTTGACTTTATTAGAAGCTAGGCCAGACCTAGGGACTCCAACCCCAAGAGCCCAGAAGGTACATCCTACTGGACCTAAAGACATACTTATCACTAGAACCTTTGGCCATTTAGGCCATAAGACCAGAGAGGAAAGAGAAACCAAGGAACGAAGCACCCATCCAACAAAGATAAACACAGGAATCAATACCTAAACCTATAATCATCCCATATCCAGATGTCTAAATGCCAGTGTAAGAACACAATTCATAACAGAAAGGGTATAGCATTGCCAGAAACCAGCTATCCTAAAACAGCAGGATTTTAATAGCAACACAGCTGAACCAGACTTAATGAATATAATAGAGGACCTTAAAGAGGACATGAAAAAAATCACTTACAGAAATTGAGAAAAAGACAAACAAAGCTTGGAAGAAATCAATAAATCCCTAATAGAAACCCAAGAAAACAAAAAACAAAAAAACAGATGAAGGAAACTGCTCAAGACCTGAAAAAAGAAACAGAAGCAGTAAAAAAACAAAAAACCACAAACTACAGATGTGAGAACACTAACAGAACACAAGAGATGGAAGAGAGAATCTTGGGAGTTGAGGACACAATGGAGAAAATAGATTCATCAGTCAAAGAAAATGTTAAATTTAAAAAATTCCTAAAATAAAATATCAAGAAAATCTGGGACACTATGAAAAGACCAAACATAATAACAAGAATAGAAGAAGAAACCCAGCTAAAAATCCCAGAGAATGTATTTAATAAAACCATAGAAGAAAACTTTCCCAATCTAAAGAAATACATTCCTATAAAGGCACAAGAAGCTTACAGAATATCAAATAGATTGGATCAGAAAAGAAAATCCTCTTGATCCATAATAATCAAAATACTAAACAAAAGAATAAAGAAAGAATATTAAAAGTGGCAAGGAAAAAAAGCCAATAACATATAAAGGCAGACCTATT
>PVIU01010681.1:0-68652 GCA_004026605.1 Ondatra zibethicus | reverse complement strand
TTAGGACTGTTTGATTGAAAAACCTTTTCCCAACCCTTTATTCTGAGATAATGTCTGTCTTTGTGGTTGAGGTGTGTTTCTTGTAAACAACAGAATGTTGAATCCTGTTTTTGTATCCATTCTCTTAACCTGTGCCTTTTTATAGGTGAATTGAGTCCATTGATATTAAGTGATATTAATGACCAGAGGTTATTAACTGTGGTTATTTTTTAGGGTTGTAGAGTTTGTGTGTTTCCCTTCTTTGAGTTGTGCTAGTGGAGGGCTGTTAGATGTCTGTGTTATTATGGGTGTTGCTTGCTTCCTTTAGATGTGGTTTTCCTTCTAGTAATTTCTGTAAGTCTGGGTTTGTGGCTATGTATTGCTTAAATTTGTTTTTATCCTGAAATACCTTGTTTTCTCCATCGATGGTGAATGAAAGCTTTGCTGGGTATAGTAGTCTGGGCTTGCATCCATGGTCTCTTTGTGTCTGCAGCACATCTGTCAAAGACCTTCTGGCTTTCATGGTTTCCATAGAGAAGTCAGGTGTAATTCTCATAGGTTTACCTTTATACGTTACTTGGCCTTTTTCCTTTGCAGCTCTTAGTATTCTTTCTTTATTCTGTATGTTTTGTGTTTTGATTATTATATGGCGAGGGGATACCCTTTTTCGATCCAATCTATTTGGTGTTCTGTATGCTTCTTGTACCTTCATAGGCATATACATCTTTAGGTTGGGAAAGTTTTCTTCTATAATTTTGTTGAATATATTTTTTGGGCCTTTGAGCTGTACTTCTTCTCCTTCTTCTACCCCTATTATTCTTAGGTTTGGTCTTTTTATTTCCTGGGTGTTTTGTGTTAAGAATTTGTTGGATTTGTTGTTTTCTTTGATCAATGAATTTATTTTCTCTATCGTATCTTCAGCGTCTGAGATTCTTTCTTCTCTCTCTTGTATTCTGTTGGTTATGCTTGTCTCTGCTGTTCCTGATCGTTTACCCAGATTTTCCATCTCCAGACTTCCCTCGGTTTGTGTTTTCTTCATTGCCTCCATTTCAGTTTTTATGTCTTGAACTGTTTCCGTTACCTGTTTGGTTGCTTTTTATTGGTTTTCTAGGGTATCTTTGAGGAATTTATTCATTTCTCCTAACTTTTTGTTAGTTTTCTCATCCCTTTCTTCAAAGGAGTTTTTCACCTCTTCTTTAAAGTTCTCTATCACCTTCATAAAGTTACATTTAAAGTCGATTTCTTCTACTTCTTCTGGGTTAGGTTGCTCAGGTTTTCCTGTTGAGTACTCGTTGGTTTCTGGTGTTATCATGTTGCTTTTCAGATTGTTGGAGGAATTCTTGGATTGACGCTTACCCATCTCTTCCTATGATTTCAGGCAGGGGAGTCTCAGTGGGTTAGGACCTCCCAGGACAGCTTGTACACACTCACCCCTCTGGATATCTGATCTCAGTGCAGGAAGAGGAAGTCCTGTCTGGACTTCCGAACCTTCTGTACCTCCAATCTCGGCATAGGGAGAGAGATTCCTGGGGTTCCAATGCCCCACAGAGGAAAGGGCAATCTTGCAGGGGCGGGGTGCTGGGTCATGTTGATCAAAGAGGCCTGCAGGGACCTTACCACCAAGCTTGCACAACCTTACCAGTGTGCTCCACCTCTGATCTCAGCACAGGAAGAGAGAGTGCTGGGGTACCAAAGCCCCACTGAGGAAAGGACAATCTTGGGGGGGGATTCAGGGTCCTCCAGATGGGCCGAGCCCTACCAGTGTGAGCCGCCTCTGCTCTCAGCACAGGAAGAGAGAGTGCTGGGTTATGAAAGCCCCACTAAGGAAAAAACGCAGTGGCTCTCTCTAATTCTGTCCCTTTCCCAGTATCCTGTTCTCTTTCCTTGTCTATCTAAGTCCTGCCCTATCAAAAGGCCAAGGCAGTTTCTTTATTAACCAATAAAAGCAACCCAAATATAGAAGGACCCTCCTATACCAGGGTTTCCCTGGAGTCTGTCCTGGAACTCAGTCAGTAGACCAGGCTGGCTTTGAAGTCACAGAGATACTTCTGCTGCTACTTTCTGAGTTCTGGGTTAAAGACGTGTACCACCATTGCCTGGCATCGCTGGCTTTTGTCACAAAGAAAGTAAACTCTATACAGAGGTTCTTCAATGTGCATCATCTCTGAAGTAGACTGGTGGTGTCAGCAGCAGACAGCCTCAGGTTATTAAACATCTTAAATGCAATATTCTGTACATCTTTGAACAGTTTGAAGACCATCTATCTATCTAAATATATCTGTTTAATCTTGAAAATTATCTAATCTGACTAAAAGTTTGTTATAGATACTAATTACTAACCTGTATTTCTTAAGTATACACTACATTTTTAAATGAGCTACATCACACAATACCTCAAACTAAAGTAGAAACATACGTATAGTATAACCAAAATAGCTTTAAATTTGTATCAATAAACCAAAATCCATACCACTGTGAAATGTTTTGAAATTAATAGCTCCTTTTGGATCAAAATAGATTAAATAATCTCCCTTTGTCATATCATTTCTATACTATATCCCTCTTTTTTTTTCCTTCAGAAAGAGATCCTTGAATCTAATTCCTTTGTTTAGCTTTTTTCTGACCATGACCAATAACAACTTGTAGCCAACCTCCCCCAATGTTATCAAACATCTATAATCCATATCTTGAGAATGTGGGTGTTGTTTTCTCTAGAGTGCTTCCTGTTGTCTGGGGGCAATGGCATTTTTGGGTGCCCCTGAGAAAAATCAGAATAAAGGTCAAGTCCTGGCTGTAATAGTCTGTGAGGCTGGACCTTCTCAGTCAGCAGCTTTGAAGCTTTTCTAAATGCAGATTTCTGAGGAAAGTGTAACAGAGATTTCCTGAGATGCTGAATCACCTGGGCCATTTATTTTTATTGGAGTCCTTAAATTGATCCGCTTGTTCTGAAAACAAATAAACTTTTAAAGATAGTATATGTATTTAGATAAATACAAGTATAGACTGTGCATTGTACACAAGTTAGCCAAAGATAATTTTTTTCCGTTTTCTGTTTGAACAGGTAAAACACACATCATAAGTCCTATAGTTTTTCTGGGTTTATTTCTTTTTATCTATAGCTATAATTTTCGGGGGAAGGTCTTTCCTGATCAAACCTGATCTCCAATGCTGAACAAATGCATAGCCTTTTGTTTCCTGTGGGAGGAAAAGCATAACCTCTTCACCAAAGCAACATATCTTTTGACTCCCATTTTGAAGTCAAGACATTTTTAAAATATATAAGTTGGTTTAATACAGTAGCCTCCATAATCCAATGTCTCTCAGAAGCTATCGTTCATTCATCAGCAACCAAAAATTTTAAAATGAATACAACACCATATAGGATCCAGACTCCCCATGCAGTTTTCAACTAAATGGATTTTTTTCAAAACAACATAATATTTTACTCTTTCTTTAATTTTTTTTACTTTGAAACTATTTTTATGACTGTCTGTACCTTTTCTCCTTTCCTTCTTAATCCTATATGCATTTTTAAACACAAAACAACAGGAGCATGAAGAGCATGAAGCAGCTAGTCACTTTGTATGAATAGTTAGGAGTCAAAGAAGAATGAACACTGGCGTTGCTTCACTTCTCCATTTTATTCAGACCAGAATCCCAGCTAATTCAATGGCACCACCCACATTTAACATAGGCCTTCCCTCCCTAATAACAAAATCTAGAAAATTCATTACATACATGCACAAAGGTTTGTCTCCATGGCAACTCTAAATCCTCTCCAGTTGACAATTAAGACTAACCATTATGATATCTGGAACATCAAAAATATGACCAGGCAGCCTGTGGTTCTCAGAGAGGTATGTGATTTGTGGTAACTATCTTTGAGTCATCGGGTTGAAAATTTCCATGAATACTGTTGGTATCATGAGAGAAAAAAAGTACTCTAATATTTAAAATATACTATAATATTGACTATGTACTTGCATATAGTATAGCTTATTTTAAAATACTAACAAGTCACAGGTAGTAACAGAGAATTAACTAAATGTGAAATTTAGTTACTGCATTATTCCTGGAGAGAAAGGATAGTCTTATGTGGATGTTGGGACTGATGATATTGCATGCCTGTACACATACACAATCAGGTGTATTAAATGTTTATTCTTCGTGTAGCTTATTTTATAAGAAAAGATTGCCATTTCCAAAGATTTAAACACATGATTTAAGATGCATTCTGGTAAAACCTGATGGTCAGGTTAGATGTTTAGGAATAGCATGATGGTAACTCTCTTTTGAGCTCATTCCTCCACATCAGCTTCCAACACCTAGAGTCCTGCTTGTTGATTTACAGGTAATAAAACTAGACCATTAATTTTCTAAATAATTCATTTGTTTATCACTACTACATTTGTATTTTGTATTAAAGGATAAGGGAGGTGTTATAGAACAAGAGCAAGGGAAAAGGAAAAGAAAAGCAAGAAGAAATGTGAGGAGGGATATGAGAGACTGCACCCAGTTATTCTGGTCTTCAATGTCTCCACTTTTCTGTTATTTAAATCAAAAAGTTTGATTTCTCTTGAAGCTCTTTCTGACTATATATAATAAGTCCCATGTCACTATGAATATACATTAAAAAATAGTGCTTTCTGTCACTAACAGCAATAGAAAAAGTCAGGAAAAACTACACATGATTAAGGAGGGGCAGCACTAGGTAAATGGAAGCTAGGTATTCACCGCTGATTTAGAAACAATATCCTCAGCAACTTGCCTTCAGGCAAAGATTTGAAAAAAGAAGTCAATCCTATGTATTAGACAGGTTTCTTTCTCTCTCTCTCTCTCTCTCTCTCTCTTTCTCTCTCTCTCTCCTTATTGATCTAACTGTCCATCCATCCAAGGCTGAGTAACTTGTAAAGCTCCTTATAGCTTTGAATCCAGAAAATGCAGACTGTATGTTTCAGCCCCAGACAGCACTCACTAACTATGTCAACTAATATTTTTTTCTATTTTGAGCATGATTCTTTTTATTTAATTCCGAAATTTTTAAACATGCAAAAGAGTACCAAGTTGGGGATACAGCTCAGTTTGTATAGGAAGGACTTGCATAACATTTACAATTCCCAACATTACATCACAATCTCCACAGAAACCTGGATGTGGTGTCCCATGCCTATAACCCTATTATTATAGAAGAATGAGAATCCAAGATCCAGGTCAGTATGTAGTTCAAACCAAATTCAAAGTCACCCTGAACTAAATGAAAGCCTATCTAAAACAAACAAACAAACAATAAATAAATAGAAACCCAAACAAAATAATAAAGTGAACATCATGTACCCATCACTAGGTTTCAATAAGCAACAATTTCCTCTGCCTTCCTTTTGCTCTCTGTCCTTTTTGTAGAAATTTTGTCATTGTTGTGTATAAGTATTAGGGTGGGGGGATGCAATCATGTCACACTGAAAATACGGAGGGTGGGTGGTGAGTTTGTGGAATTGATTTTTGTTTGACACCTTTACATGGGATCTGGGGATCTAACTCAGACCATCACATCATCTGTGCAAGCACTGTATCATCCACTGACACATCTTTCAGGATCTTGTGTAGGATTTTTAAAGGGTGTCTTAGACCTTTTTTTCTTTTGTCCACAATGCATTAAGTACTGTATTATACTTAGTTTTACAAATCCCTAAACAAAAAACAAGTAATGCCTTAATCTTTCAGTTTAGATTCTAACTTTTCCCATTTTAATATAGACATAGATTGAGCATTCTTCTGAGACCAGGGCTGTAGCAGCTACATTGTAGCCCAGTCTGGAACACTTTAACATTCACTTTCATTTTCTTTTGAGACAGGGCTCCATGTAGCCCTGGTTGGTATATTTTAACTTTCTGCAGCCCCTTTGCCTTGTTGGCCCTGTCTCACTGTCATCACAAGGTAGCCTTGAAAGATGTTCTTCCTCCAGCCTCACCTTCTCAGGATCATGCTCCCATTTTCATTTCGTTTGCTTACATGAATGCCTTGGAAGACCAGGAAGCTTGTCCCCATAGGACAGTCCATATTTTGAGTGACAACTGTGATCTTGTCTACCCTCTATGTTTCTGCTAAAATGATAATTAACATCATCTGTATTAGGCTCAGATTCCTTCTTGTCTTAGACAGAAATATTTCCTGGAGACAATTAGTCACTGTCTTGGTGATTAAGTTTGCTCAGTGAGCTCAGGCTGTTTGCTTAAACTTTATATTCCCAACAACTGTTCACATCACTGCTTTTATCATCATTTTATTATCATTGTCTGGGCACACCATTTTTGTTAGGATTTGAAAAGCTCGGCCTTTCTAATCTTATTGCTTATTATTCACTTATTTGTTGGAATTTATAGAAATTAACTACAAAATAATCTATTTACTTATCAGAGATGTAAAACATACAAAACAGAAATGTGTTCTTCTCATTCTCTTATTCCTCTTCTTTTTCCTCCTCTTTTTCTTCTCTTTCTTCTTCCCCTTTCCCTTCCTTTTTTCCTTCCCCCCGTCTCCCATTTTCATCTACTATAAAATTTTTTTGGTTATTTGTGAATTTTGTACAATGTACCTTGAGTGCACTCACTTCCCATTCCTCCCATGTCCACCCAACCACCTTTGTGCCACTCCATCCAAAAAAAAGTCTAATTTGTGTTGGACATGGTCGAATTCCCAGTGGCTAGCTCTTTAAAGAAACTTGAGTCCTTCTCCACTTAATACCAGAAACAACCAACTGTGAAGAGCTACACTTCAGCATCCATGTTTTATTTTTTAATGAATGCATGAATTTCTTTTAATTTTTACTCAATATCTTTGATCACAACACCTACTTCCCTGTCTTCCCTGGAACTCCCTCCCCTCCATCCTTGTGAACTTAAACATCCTTATCACAGTTTTTTAAGGACTCTCTTCAATAACTTCCTGTCTAGACTGTTTCTTTTTCCTGACTTGAGGTGTTGGGGGAGAGGTTGCCACAGAAGCCTTCAGTATCTCTCAGTCTCAATTATAAGTTCACAGTGGTTACTACTGCTAAAGCGTCCCTGCCCGTAGCAGATGGTGGTAGCATGGATCACGAACACTAAAAAGGCCTGCAGCAGCAACATGGATCATGAACATCAGCATGGCTTCCGCCAGCCACGTGAAGCCAGACACCAGCACAGCCTCCTGTGGCAACATGGATCATGGATGTCTTTTAAGAGTACTTAATCCAGAAAGTGAACCATTCTTCATCTCAGCTGTTGTGTTGCTCGGAGTCAGGATGATGATGCAGGACAGAGGGTCAGGAGACAGGATCTGCCTGAGCTCCTGGGTGCAGCACACCACCCTGCCTTCAGCACTGGCTACCCTGCTAGCACCCCAGGCTCAACTAATATTTATGGCAAAATGGAAGGCCAACATGGTAGAGCTAGATCACCAGGCAGCACAAGATGGCAGAGAGTGAGTCTAGGTCAGTCCTCTTTTATAACTTACTTTCATGAGAACAAGATCAAGGGCCCACAGAAGCTATTCTCATCCTATCCAAGAGAGCACCTATCACCTTCAGTGACTTCCCAGTGTGTTCTCATCTCCAGGTCCTAGTACTTGCTAACAGTGCTGAACTGGACACCAAGCATCTGATGTATAAACGTTATGGAGGCCAAGTGTGTCTAAAGCACAGAACCCTGATAACATACAACTGCAGGGCTATCATTTCTAGAAATTTTCCGAAAACAAGAAAGTGCAAAGGGGTGTTTAAAAAATAAGAAAAAAGTTATATTATGCATATATACTTTCTTTTTTATTTTACTTTAATCATGCTATACAGAATTGTACTGATTGAAGTATAGATGCAAATGTGAACTGATTTTTAATCACATAAAATTATTCCAAATGGTTTAATCTAAAGCTGCATTAGTTTTTTTTTCTCTAACAAAGAAATTATATGTGGGGAAATATGTCCTTATTTATGCCACCAAAGATTTAGTCTTCTTCCTCCTAAGGTCATGTGGAAGACCTAATCTTCACAAGGTAAGGTCTTGTAGGCACATGGTTTTACAAGAGATGTAATGGGTTAAGCTGAGGTCACTCTGGAACAGTCATAACCTTTAGTATAATTAGCTACATTCTTAAAAGGTTATATTAGAATACAAACATAGGCATGAGACAAGGACTTCAAGTATAAAGAGAGACTGCAATGATACAGTAACAAGACAACACCAAGGGTTATCACCGATTCTAGGATGACAGGAGCAGAGCCCACTTCCACTCAAATGCAGAGGAAGTACATCCCTATTGATGTATTGTGTTTATACTTCTAAACCTAAGAAATGGAAGAAAGCATTCTATTTCAAACTAAGCTGTCTGTAATACTTTGATACAGTGACTCTGGGCCACTAATACATATAATATTAAAAAACTAATATATATGAAGATTACTTTAATTCCAGGAGAAGAAAACATTTTAAAAATTCACATAGAGAACATGTTTGTCTGACTGAAAGTAAAGCACACAGGCACAGAGGACTTGGCAACTCCCAGTGGAAGCTATGGATGTGGGAGGGATGAGGGTGCCATAACATGAGCAGAAGCCAAGGGGACAGAGAGCAGATCAGATTTGGCCAAGAATGGGGCATTAAGTTTCAGAGAACAGTAGTTTCAACTTTTGGTAGTGACTGATAATAGCTGACTTAAAGGGTAATTATTGATAGAGTCTGTTGCCAATAATGCCAAATCTCAAGGAAGCAAATGACACCTCAAACTTACTACAACTTAGTCCCTCTTGAACACTGCAAATAGCTCCACTGGAGGATGAAAGGTCTCAGAGAGAAGAGAGAGAGAGAGAGAGCCCTACCTATGCAACAAACTAACTCCAGATAAGCAGGAGCTAGTGCAGAAACAGAAACAGTTAAGTAAGCCAATAGATTGTCTCTGCAAAATCACTAAACCCCTAAAACAACCTCTGTGAAAATGGCTTGGAAGAACTTTCTGAGGAAGAACTCAAGTGATTGTAATTTTGCTCAAAGAACTCAAAGCAAGACATTAATCCACACTAAAGGAATAAAAGCAAAAAGCTGAATGAAACTGGGAATTTAGATGCAAAACCAGAGTTGATGGAAAGACAGAAATAATGGAAAATGCCAGGACTGAAATGTTGCTAGGAATGGAAAACATTCAGCAAGACAAATGAAAACTTCAGAGGAACGTCTCAATTGTATGGAGCATTTAGAAGACTGAGCACTGGGAGCTGAAGTCAAGGTAGAGGGACTGGATTGTGTAGTAAAGATTAATAATGCATTTTAGAAAATGATTATAATTTAAGGGGAAATAATCCCCATAATAAGAATAGAAGAAACAAAGGAATGCATGGGCACTAAACCTACTGTGGCACAATGGTCTTGTACCCTGTAAAGATTTGTCACTTGTATTAGTTTAATAAAACCCTGATTGGCCAGTAGCTGGGCAGGAAGAAGAGGCAGGGTGACCAGAACAGGAGAATTTTGGGAAGAGGAAAGACTCAGTCTGCAGTCATCACCCAGACACAGAGGAAGCAAGATGACAATGCCTCACCAAGCCACATGGCTAACACAGACAAGAATTTTGGGTTAATTTAAGATGTATGAGTTAGTTAATAAGAAGCCTGAGCTAATAGACCAACCCTGTTTATAATAAACATAGGCCTCTGTGTGTTTCTTTGGGACTGAATGGCTGCAGGACTGGGTGGGACAGAAACCTCTGCCAACATCAACCCACTGTCCAGAGGCTACTTCAAGGAGCACTTGTAGCTGGGGCGGGGGAGAAAAGCACTCCAAAGAGATCACAAGGGCTAAACAGACAATTAATGATAAAAGACCTAAAAAAGCATCACAAAGTGACATGAATTAATTCACATTTTTTGTACGATAATGGTTCAGAATTCTAATTGTTGTCTCAATTCTCCAATCAAAAGATACAGAGTACCAGGTGAAATTAAAAAAACAGAACCCACCATCACATTATCTCCAAGAAACACACTTCACCACTAAAGACAGACAACTCCTAGAGTAAAAGCATAGGAAAAGAGATATCCAAGTAAAAGGAGCTCAGAAAGAAGCAGGAATATCCATTCTAATAAGAGACAAAGTCTCGAAATGGAACCTGGTCAGGAGAGGTGAAAAACAACTCTTCATACTCACTAAGGGAACAAGCCATCAAGAAGATTTCAGAATTCTACACACATCGGCATCAAACACAGTTGCAGCCAACTTCAAAAAACAAATGCCACTAGATGCAAAACCACAGATTAAATACCACATGGTGGTAGTGGGGGAACTTCAACACCCTGCTCTCATCAGTAGGTAGATAATCTATGCAGGAAGTCACTGGAGTTAAATGACACCGATCAAATAGAACTCTCACACGGCCACAGAATCTACCAGCCAATTATTAAAGAACATGCGTTTTTTTCAAAAGCACATGGACTTTCTTTGAAATTGAACCACACACTAGGAAACAAAATAAGTCTTAAGAAATATGGAAAAACTGAAATAACATCCTGTATTCTGTATGACCATAGTTGAATAAAGTTACATGTCAACAGCAAAGAAAGGAAGCTATACAAATTCCTGGAGACTAAATAACTTACGAATGAATGAGAATTGGTTCACTGAATAAATCAAGAAGGAAATATTTAAAAATCCTAGAATTTAATAAAAATGAAAACATACAGAACAAAATCTGTGAGACATAGTGAGAGCAGTCCTTAGAGAAAAGTTTATGGTAGAGAGTGCCTAAACACAAAAAACCAAGAGAGACCTAAATGAATAAATGTATAAGTTATTTATTAACTCTAGAAAAACAAAAAACCCAAAATTAGAAAGAAATAGACAAAATTTTGGACAAAAATTAATAAAAATGAGAAAACAAAGAACCAGTGAAAAGAGTTGGTTCTTGAAAGAGTAAAACAAAGTTGATAAAATCAACTTTGAGAGAGAGAGAGAGAGAGAGAGAGAGAGAGAGAGAGAAAGAGAGAGATATTACACAAGTTAATAAGATGAGAAATGGAACTGGAGACATTACTGCAGACACCTCTCTATGAGTTATTGGTCAGCAGGAACTCAGACCTCTCTAAAACAGCACAAGCTAATGGTATTGTTTTTTGTTCCCCACCCAACTATATAATAAGAAATTATTGCTGAAGACCCAATGCTTCCTTGGGGACATACAGATATCAACCTCAAATAGCAGAAAATTCCTCTTTCCTAGCTAGCTTTCCTAGTGTTGGTAAGTAGAATGTAGGCCACTGAGGGAAAAATATATCAGTGGTTAAGACCATCATCAGAGGTGAATCTACATGAGAACTTACAAGTCGAGAGGTGTCCACTGATACAGTAGTGGCATTACTGTTGTAGAGATAACCAATTACTTTCTGATTTTAGTTGAGGTTTGCTCATAGATGAGAATTCATGTCTAGTAGTATGGATCTTGTCAAAAACCATGGTTATGGAGGTCATGGGCCATTGGAGGAAGCCTATTATTGTTTTCTTTAATTTTTTGCTTAATGACCATGCTGTCAAGTTGCTTTCTCTATCTATCTATCTATCTATCTATCTATCTATCTATCTATCTATCTATCTATCTATCTATCTTACATATGCCACTTATCTTACTTGTCCCACTCTGTATACATTATATAGATATAATACAATTATATAATATATAATAATACATAGGTAAAATTTATATTAGACCCTTTATTTGTGCATATATGTAATATTTTTTCTTTTAAACCATAGTTTTGTGCTGCTGTCAACATTGTACAGAGAACACTCTTTTGTCAGAGGGCAGTAGTCAGTGCAGATCCACATAAATGGTCAAAGCTATGAAAGTAAAGATCTATGGAACACCCAGACCCAAATGGGGCATCTATATCAGCCCCCTCTCCAACCCTATCTTCTGTGAATAGCATAGCCTCTGAAATGAATATTTATCAAAGCTAATAGAGGAGAACTAAGTGAACTGGAATTATTCTTAAGTGTGGAGGGAAATTAAATATCGTAGGAAAGGTATTCAAGATAAATGGAACACTAATAAATAGTACAATTAAGATTTAATTAATACTATAGAAAATACAAATGAATGAAGAAAATATGCAAAACAATACAAGAGAGCTTTCTAGTTGATTAAAATATCAACCCTTGGAAAACACAGTGAACCCAAAGTATCATTAATCCATAAATGACATTAAATGGCCAGGCGGTGGTGGCACATGCCTTTAATCCCAGCACTCAGAAGGCAGAGGCAGGCGGATCTCTGTGAGTTTGAAGCCAGCCTGGTCTATAAGAGCTAGTTCCAGAACAGGCTCTAAAGCTACAGAGAAAGCCTGTCTCGAAAAACCAAAAAAAAAAAAAAAAACTTAAGACAAAATAAAGCCTGAGATAACAGTAAGTAATGTTGGTCATTCATAAACTTAGATATGGAAATGTTAGAGAGGAGACTACAGTTTATGCCCCGAAAGGAATACATAACAGACAATAATTTGTGAGTCAGCAAGCATTTTCCTATAATGGGTTCTGAAAGGGTGTGAGTGTCTAACTCATCTTCAGACTCATTTGGGTGTCTATGACGGCTGCAGGGAATCAAGTCAGCCATCCAGGGATCTTTCAGAAGTGGAAAGAGGACTGTGTGGATTGCTTTCTGTGGCCAGGAATGGTCTAGAATAAATGTTACCAGCAAGTTTCCTCTTTCTGATTATCCTCATGTGGCAAGTTATTTCCATAGCAGGGCAATCACAGAATTTCTACAGAAATCTGAAGTTTAGTTAATAATGATACACCAATACCAGTTTCTTGGTTTTGACAAAATACAATGTTGATAAAAGGTGTTAGGAACAGGGGAACTCAGACAGACTACCTATAGAAATTTATGAAGTAAATTCATGCCACAATGGAAGACTTATTTAAATAAGGGCAAATGAGGTAAGTGGCTCATTGTCCCCAGCTCCTTTTCTCTTATTTTATGAAAGAGTGTATTTTGGAGAAAATAATGTGAGAGGCAACAGACAACCAAGAGACTGAGTCAGGCAAACAAGGATGAGCCAGAGATAAGGCTTCAAGGCTTCTCTGAAGGGTGGAGGCAAGCTTTATTTCTGAACATACGAGTGGAGTACCAAATAGTCCTGTGCACTAAATGCTTCTCAGAACATAACAGGGCTGTGTAATTTCTCAACCATAGCTTCCTTCTGGGAGCACAGAGCGATAGAAGGGTTAACAATATTGGCAAGCTGCATGCTCATGTTAGTTACTATGTATGCTACCCGGGAAGCCATCACTTTCTCAGCTCCCAAGATTGAATAGAGAGATTTAGACAGGAGTAAGTTTGCTCTGAAATCTGAAACCCTCTGAGAAGACTGGTAAGGGTCAGGACTCTATATGGAAGACTCTGTGAGAGAACAGAACTGGAAACCACACCTATTGAGAGGACAGGCATTGGGGTCGACAAGAATCAAGGGCAATAAAACAGTCTCACTCCAACCTACAAGGCAAATAGAATTGCCAGGCCAAACTCTATTGGGCACTACCTGCTCCAAAGAGGAAGGTTTCCTTTTTGGTGCTATTTGATTCTAATGAGCAGAAAATTGTGGGGAGTGAAAATGAAAGAGACAGAAAGAAAACTGGAAAACTAAATGGTTTGGGAGTAGAAGGGATTTCAGTTCGTATTTTAAAATTCTGTTGATAAGTTAGGAACCTGAGGGAATTCAAAAGCAAGGGTAGGTGTGCTTTGACCATATGGGTTAAATCTTCCCTCCAATAACTTTTAAACACACGAATAAATACTGAACTTGAATTATTTCTGATTTTTGGTCAATTTTCTCATAAAATCAATGTTCTGACTTTGAATTACATGAGACTTGTTTTTTTTTTAAAATTTAGGGTGTTAAAATTCTCATTTTATGGATATGATTGCTTTGCCTGCACACATGCCTGTGTACCACATGTGTCTGGAAGCCAGAAAAGGGTATCAAATTCCCCCATCCCTGGAATTGCAAACTGTTGTGAGTTGCTGTGTGGGTGCTGGGAATTGAACCTGGGTCCTGAGTAAGAACAGCCAGGTGTTAATAACTACGGAATAATCTCTCTAGACCCACAAGGCATAATTTCTTAAGTCACAGAAGAAACTGACAGTATTGGCATGCTGCTAGTTGGAACTTTGTTCACTAAGTCTCAGTATTGACTGCTCACTAGAACTGAGGATTCTCAAAATGTTGCGTGCATGTTTTCCACATCAGAGACAGACTACGTTTGTCTTGCCATGGCCCAGAACTAGGTACTTTTAAGCTTCTCCGGCAATTGTGAGGTACAGCCTGGATCAAGGCCCACTGAGTTGTAGGCGGGTAGTAAGCTGGCAGTCATGAGGAACGCATGACTGGCAGCAGATTACTGAGGGATTGTCTTGCCTGAGGTTAGCCCTCTCACAACTGAAGGAGCTGTGCCTCGAGGAATGTGTTTGAAGCAGATGCTCACAGCTCATGACTCCCAGGTTGCCTTTCCTCTGCCTCTGGACCAGGCTGTCCATTCTCACAGTAATCTAATTTTCCCACCAGCAGGGTTTTGATGAATAACACAAATAAAAAAGATGTACCAGTAGCAGACAGTTTGGGATTTGGTAAGGTGTGGATTCCCCTAATAAAGCTTTGTTCTTCTACAGCTGTACAAATAAACATTTTATAGATGATATTTCAATGCAGTAGTGAATATGTAAAACAAGACGGCATCATACTTCATAATTACATCATACAAATTTATGTGTAAAACAGGATCGAAACATTTATCATAATTATATAATACACATTTTACTTCTTTAATAAGAACTGAAAATATCTAACAGCATTTTATGGGATCCTTTTTACTCTGTTTAAAAGGAAGCCACGGAACAGCTGACGTCCTGCTGACAGCTGCCCAGGAGGCCAGCATCTGAGAGGCTTGTGGGAAGCTGGAAGCAGTTCAAAGTGATGAGGGGAGTCAGCAGCACAAACCCTATTAACAAATAATGGGATTTGCACAGCCCCAGCCTCTCCAAAGAGGAACTCGCCTGCATGCCGCTTCCTACTATTTGTTTTCACTTAAAATACTATTAAAAGCCCTTCTACCCTTGGAGCAAAGCACATCTTCTCCTTGTGCCCATTACCAGCCGCAATAAATAGATTTGTGCTCAGAGATTCGGGCACTTTAATTGCCACTGTGTACTTTTCTCAAGTAGTAAAAAGAAAATATCAACTTTTATGTGTCCCCTTTGATATGGTCTTTATACAATACCAGCTCTTTATTCCACTCTCTGGAAAAGAAAAAAAAATGATCTGATGGCACAGCTTGCCTTAAAAAATCAATGGTTAAACTTAAAAAGTGATGCCAGTTGAAACAGAGAAGAGAAGCTTCTTCATCATATTACGAAGGTGGGCACTGGCAGCACTTTGTGACTTTGTGTTTTAAATGACCTAAAAAGGAGACATAATGAGAACAGCCTGGATATGAGCTAGGAAATTTGAGCAGACATTTACTAAGCAACAGACTGACTATACCATGGAGTGGAGTGACCTCATTTGTCAAGAAGAAACAGAGATGCTTGGGGTTTGATTCCAGCATTTACAAGTTGGGCAACTGTGTGCCATAGTCAGGAGCACAGACAAAAACATATAGATGCAAAGTGCAACACACATATAAATACCTTATGTGGTACCCAAGTTAGCATACCAAATACACTACCTGGCATGTGCATTTTCCTGGTGACCAATTTTGTCCTTATCATGCAATACAGGCAGTAATGAAGATTGTAGGGTCTTTTCACATCTCCAAAGAACCGTTCTGATTATTTTTGTGAGCTGTGACTTTATTTGCACCGTATGTGTTGTGTAGTATGCACACAGGCAGCTAAAAGTCTCTGCCACAGGGCGCCCCTTCGGCCAGACAATTCCCACAGTAACTTCTTTAGAAAACACGTCGGGTCCTTATCCTAGAGAAGCTAACGAAGGCAAAGTCTGTAGCTATGTTTCCATTCACCTTGATGAACTCAACAGAGTCCTCTTGATTGAAAAAGTAAGAATAAGCCGATGATTTCTCCTGGATGAAATATCGAAGATGTGATTTACTGTCCTGCACAGCAGAATTTGGAAGTTGGACATCACAAGACTGGCAGAAGCATTACTTGAGTTTCCAGCCTTCAGAGTGTGATCTTTCTGCTGGGAATGTGATGCTCTCAGGTGATCATTGTCTTTTTGGCACTCCAGGCAGTTTTTTTGATGGGTAATGCTGTGGCTGAAGGCTTCATTTTTCTGTAGTCACATCCATTTACCAGAAATTCATATTAATACAATTAAGAGGATTGAGATCATTTATGTGGTAAGAGATAGATATGATTAATCAACATCTATCTCTAGATATACTTAAGAAAAAATAAAAACTGAACCAATAAATGAGATCTATAATAATAAATGCAAAATACAATAATTTTGATTGCCATTATTTTGGATAATGTATATTTTTTAATTTGACTATTTGGTCTGCCACAAAGACAGAGGCTAGACTGTGCAATGACATGCTATGGGTTTAACTGATTCTAACTTATATCCTGGATTTAGTTCGTTAACTTTTTCCTTTACTATTTATTGTAGCAGGTTGTATCTGGTTGTATCTGTACCTAAAGATGCAGATGTTGAAAGTGTGGTCAGCAGCTAGTGGCACTAGTGAGTGGAAACTTTAGAAGACGGGGCTTAGCTGGGGTGTGTAGGTCACTTGTTAGGGTATGAGTTGCACCTGTAAGAACAAAATGAGATCTGCTTCATTTCATCAACCGCTTTCATTTTGCTTCCTGTACAGCATGATGTGCGGAGCCTTCTGTGCTAGTATCCACCACAACTATGACATTCTTTTCTCCTAAGCTCTAAAGCAGTAGATCAAGCTAGCAATGGGCTAAACGTATATGCTTTCTTAGCCTCCCATCTTGCTAGTTTCATGCCACTGTGAAAGGCCATGATAGGCTGCTTCTTTATAAAGGGTGACTTGTGATGTTCTGATAGAAAGGACAGGTTAGAACACCTCTATTTCCCCTCACAGGTAATTCATCAATCTTGCTGATTCACTCTTTAATCCTGGAGGAGACAGGAGTTGAAGTGAGTAGAAAAATCCCTCAGTCTTGCAAAAGGTAGAAATACATGCATGTAATTACAATACACAGCACTCAGTTGGTGTAACATTCTCTGAAAACCTTATTTGTGTTTTTCCTTGTTTTCACAGTCTGGCTTCTGAAGTCTTGATTCTCTCAAATCAAGATCATGTTTCATGGCCCAAATACATATCTGTTCAAACTGCTTCCAAAGTGTCGTGTCAGAGCAACAATTATTTAGCACTTACAGTACGGGTGTACGGTGAGCAGCATGGTCCTGACAATCTTTAGTTATTTTTAGAAATGAACACAGGCGGGAGAGCAAGTGAGTCTTATTTCTTCCTCTTTATGATCAATTTCTTTCTGCTTCTCTATTGTTTATATTGTTTAACTCATCTGCCATTAAACTCAGCTCAGAGATTTGTGCCCCTAATACCTGGCTCATTATCTTAAACAAAATTTCCCTTATAATACCATAGGGAACCACAACCATCTTCCAAACAGATTACATTTGTAGAATCAATTCCTTTCAGTGTACCTAACCAGACATTTGAAGTGTACAACAGGTCAGCCTTCATCAAGTCTGTTCTCCATCCCTTTCTTTAATAAAAACAGACACTTCTGATTTTAGTTGTTAAGGGCTGAAAGAGATGTGCATTATACAAATAGAAGAGTGGCTACAAAAATACCCTCCTCCTGTTCTGCCTTGTGGGTGTTTCTAAAATGATGGCCTTGATTCAGTTTCCCAGGCATGATTGTGATTTTTTTTTCGTTCGTTCCTTCAAGCATACTAATAGACAAGAAGGTGGTATTTGCCTACAGATTTAAATTGTGGAGAAACAGCCTCAGATGATGTGCTCAGAGCTCGACCTTCTGCCTTCCCTGTGAAGTTTCATTAATTCTAGTATAGATTGCAAAGAGGTCTATTTGCAAGAACACATGCTTCAGCTTGATAGAATAAAATTCTTCCGGGATGTGGCTTATGTAGCAAAGGTGGTATTTCTGGTGGCAGGAGCAGTTCACAAATACAGAATTCAAAGAATATTAAAGTAAACAAGAAAATGAGTGTAGAGATGACTAGGAACATACAAAAAAGAAGATGTAAAAGTCAGTGGAAGTAGAAGGGGGTTATGTTGGTGAGAAAGGGAACTAAAGAAAAAAAGGGACAAAAGATAACAAGGGAGAAAAAAGTAAATACCACATGATTTCTTCAATATGTGATCTAGATTTAACAGTATGTCAGTATATTTAACAGTATATATGTATATAAACACATATAAACATATAGATGTGTATATATATATATATATGATGCACATTTATGACATAGAAGCAGAAGACACCTATTTGGCAGGAGGAAATGGGATCAATATGAGAGAAGAGAGAAAATAAGAGTAATAGATGGAAGAATATGAGAAAATTTCAATGACCTAAATGAATAAAAATTCCACAATGAAACTCATTATTTTGTACTGTAAAAACCATTTTCTTTTTCTTTTTGTTTGTTTGTTTTTTTGAGACAAGGATTTTTTTCTGTGCAGCAAAGTCTTTCCAGGAACTCGCTCTGTAGACCAGCCTGACCTCGAACTCATCAAGGTCCTCTTGCCCTTGCCTTCTGAATGCTGGGATTAAAGGCATGGGTCTCCACTGCCTGGCAACATTTTCAATGTAAAAGTTTTAGTGTAGTCATGATGGTGCAGGCCTGTAACCCCAGTTATTCAAGAGACTGAGTCATAGGATTGCACAACCAAGGCCAGTCTGAGCAATTTAGAGGGACAGTGTCTGAAAAAAAAGTGGAGCATAGAAGGCTGGCTATATTGTTAGCACTCTCTAGACCCAGAGTCCAGAGTAGGGGGTTTGCCCAACATGTGTGAAACCCCAAGTTCTGCCTTCAGTTTATAAAGAAAAAAAAGTCAGTGTTCTGATTTGTGGGTTAGAAATGATTCATTGTCATACTCATTAGTTTCACAAGGATGTATGTAGTCTGCAAAGGAGAAAATCAATGTAGCCTGCAATGAGGATAGCGGCACAAGATGGTAGATAGAAACACTGCCACTCACAGCATGGACAGTGTGGGTGGGCATGGGGGAGACAACCCAGAGATAAGAGGGCACTGGACAGACCATAAGTACGACTTTCTCAGGATGGTTACACCACACAACAGAATCATGCTACAGACAGATTCTGGGTAGCCTCTATTTCTGTTTTTGATGCATCTTAATATAGTGGGAACCAGAAAAGTTTTAAGAGGAAGAAGTTTGATTTCAGAGCAATGCTTTATGATAGGAACTTTGCACAAGAGAGCTGTTAAACACTGGAGCAGGCTAAAGTATTAATGACAGTTGGGAGGCTATTACATAAGTCTGGGAATAACAAAACAAACAAACGATTAAAAAACAAAAACATGAATGCAGTTGTTTTTATGAAAACCTACTATTTTACTAATTAATATTGATTTGTGATTGCCCTTCAATGGTCATTCCTCTAAAGATCATGAATCCTATATTAATGTTTATGTTCATAGAGTATGCACTCATTGATAGCTGTACTGTAGGAGCAAATATACTAGAGGGTAGCACTACAATATGACCATGGTCACTTCCACGACCACCCCAATAGAGTTTAGCCTTTTCTTTGGAGCTTACTGCTCGGTATGTGAACCCCACACTCACAGAAACCACCTCATCTGTAAAGACCTTGTTGGAATGCAGAGTCTGAAGCCCTGTTCTGATAACTGGATAGAAATTTGCATTTTGATGGAAGTCCTGAGTGGCTCAATGAAGAAAGAAGGTCAATGTTTATTGTTTAGCTGATGCTAACAGGAGAAGAAATTATCATAATGTTATAAATACGTTTGCAGGTACAAAGGACACACATAGTCCTTTTCAGGGGCCAGAGAAATTTACTCAGTAACTCCTTAGCCTGAAACATCTATGAAATTAAAGGACTCAAACTAACTAGAAAATAATCCCTATCTCCATGACCAATTTAATACACTCAAATATTTCAACTTTTCAATATTTCCTAGATTCTATATTAATTTCTCACCCTGCTTTTCATAGCTTCATTGCTATACCATTGTACAGTGTTTTCTTCCATTTACACTGTCTTCCAGGAGGAACTTTTAGAAACTTATTTTCCAATTATGTTTAGAAAGCTTTTTTATGTCTCTCCAAACATATAAATTAATTAGTGCTTCCTCAAAAGTCAATTCTCAAACTCCTCTTTGTCCTTACTAACTTAATCCTTGCCTACTTTAAAGTCCAGAATCTATTAAAGATCACCGTTGGCAATAATCAATTTTGTATCTGATTTTCCCTAGATTCTTTGAAGTCTCAACTAATGGATATCATTAAAAATGGTTTACTGTCTTAGTGTTCCAATAAAAATCACTAGTAATAAGAGTCATAACAATTACTGTTATTATTGCTTACATTTATAAATCAGAGTTGTATGCCAGGCCACAGACTTACCTCCATAGATGCCTGTCCATCTCGTGGTCAAATGAAGTTCTTATGATTACTAGCTTAGTGCTATCACTGCAAATTCAGTACCCAGAAGGAGGCTCCTTACATTGTGCAACATCAGAGACCTTTGAAAGCACAAGACTCCATGTAGATTGGTTCTGTTTCCTGACCTAAACTGATTTGCCCTTAGCATTAAAAGAGAAACAAGAGGGAAAAGGGAACAGTATTAAGGATGTCAACACAAACATTAGGTTAGGCGGAAATAAGATAAGAATTACCATCTTTCTTATGCCTTGGAATATCCGTTGGACAATCCCTGTATTTGATGACATAGGTCTTGAGGATTCTGATCACTTTTAGAGAAGTGACTGTCTAGTTCAAGTCAGTGACCTCTGGTATGGAGAAGCTTCCTAGTATCTTTGATTTAGTTTTTATTTTTGTTTGTTTTATTTTTTTAAAATCTTTTAGCCATCCTAAGACTTGTTCTACTATAGGATATCCTGTCTCTGCTCTGTTCTCCAAATTGTCTTCCTTATTATGATGGATAGGACACCCTTAAATACTTCATTCATTTGAATTCTCATCTACAAAGCAGGTTGTCTCTTTGTGTGTGTGTGTGTGTGTTGTGTGTGTTTATGTGCATGCATATGTGTATTTCTCAACTTCTCCAGCACTTCTAAGAGATGCTGTGTTCATTGTTGTTTCAGTTTGCAAACGATGTGTTGTGACCAAGCCAAGCATAATTTTGTTTTTGTTGATTTATTTGGCTGTTTATTTTTTTGCAAAATCCATGTTCTATATTTACAACACATTTGGTAAAAGGGTGAAAATGTCAGGGAATAGCAATGATGCATAAGCATCAAGGCAGCATCCCCTCCCCACAAGGAGTAGAACCTTAACTGCTGTGTTATTATTTCTGAACAGAACTCATACTGTTCATATTGCCAAGTCAATGTGCCAGTTAGAAAAGAAGCTTAGCTGAATTCCATTGGTGTAACCCCAACAGCTCAGAGAAACAGATTAAGCAACTACTTCTAACCCAGACACTCAATTGAATACATCCAATTTTTCATGAATTCAGAATAATGATATGATTTTATAAGCTATGGTTTCTTCAAATCTTAAATAACACATTTTTTTCTGATTTTCAGCATTATTTTTGCAATGGTTATAAGAGAATGAAAGATCATAAAAGCCAATTGAGTTCTGTTTGTTCAGTCTCCTCCAGTTCAGCACAGAAACACCTTGGATGTTACTGAGTATGCTAGACCAAACCCATGATCTCTATAGTCTGGGATGAAATAAACAATGAGAGTCATTAAGAAAATATGTTAATTTTTCAACTACTTTGAATATTAATTTTTCTTTAGAACTTCTATTATTTAAACTATTGTTGAAAAACTTTAAAAGCACCTTCTATGAAGCCCATTTTTATAACAGTGTGTGCATCTCACAAACGATCTGGACTTTGCAGGATTGATTTCATTGAATCATGCCCTTCAGGTCTGCCTAAAAGTCAGGGTAAGGTCAGCACCCCTCCAGTGCTGCAGTAATCCCAATCCCTCTATTGCTGCCATAGTCTTGAATGAAATCATCTTGGATCGTGTATAAAACCCTATCCACTTCAATGTTTTCTTTGACACACTATGTTTCTGTTGCTTTTTCAGCATCTGGGATTTGCATTGTGTGATGTGATTCATCAGAAGTAAGCAAAAAGCTTCAAAAGAAAACAAAAAGATCCCCTTACGTATGCCGTTGTAATTTGCCAAAAAAACATTTGTCTTATCTCAGAATATGATATTCCTGTGTAGCTGCTCCCAAACCTGAAACATTTATCTACCCAATATTTATCTTCTTTGTTGGAAATAACTTCAGTCCTGCATCTCCAAATTTCTCCTAACAACAATATTCCCTTTCTCTTGCATTGCTGTCTTGTTATGCTATTAGGACTGTCCTTCAGCAAGAATTATAAGCTCCCACAATGGCTTACCCATGTTATAATTGAATTTGCCAACAGTAACCTGATATCTTGACATATACCCTAGAGGCATGCTGAAGTTCCAGTCATTATTTTGCTAGAATACTAGCCTCTAATAACCCCAAAATCTCAATTAATTACTGTAGACTCATTCTTCTTCACAATGAAACCATGTCTCCCATTGCTTTCTGCTCAGAAAAAATAAATCCTCAAATTATTACTTTTCTTCCCTGGTCCATGTCGCTCACTTTGTGGTTGATAACACCACAAATCAAATAGCAATCAGAGTAATGAGCTGCCACCAGTTGGAGTCATAGTTGGTGCTACATATTGTCAAAGATTGCTCACACTAATCAACTAATAATGACATCGCCACTTCTATCATGCTAAACAAAATTCTTTTCGTTGTGCAACACAATTACTAGTAATAACCTCGGAAACCTTTGCGTGCTTGAGGAGCCTGTTCGCGAGATCATCTAGAGACCTATCAGGGAATGAGCCGGAAAAGACAGCCTTCCAGATGGAGATTCCTTTTTGGTAATTAACTAGATATTGCTCCTTTGGGTCTGTAACACTTTCTAACATCACAAGGCATTTCCTTTAGCATAATGATGTGTCTATATTAATACATTAGATGGGGAGCAGATAGGAGATAGTGTTAAATATTAAACATTTCATACATGAGTTATATTATTAATAGCCTTTCTTTAGTTTTTTTATTAAAATGCATGCTAAAAGTGACACTCATAAACAAATTTCAAGGCATTAATATTAAGGAGAAGGCAATGAATTCAGACTCATGACAAAAGTGTTATTTGTTCATTTCTCAGGGGAGTCATAGATTCATGATTATTAATATAGTAGTTAAGGATTTACTTTGAAATGAAGAAGCTAAAAATACCTTGAACGAAGTTGGGTGGGGAACCTTAAAGAATCTTCCACTTCTCTACATGGATCAGTCTGTCTAAAGATGTGAGGTTACATGATCAATGAGCCATGGCATCATCAGTGACAGGGACATTATATGTTTTCTTTTAGAAAGCACTTAAGAAGATAGGGCTCTTTCAGGGGTGGCAAGAGTTTCATTAGGTTAAAAAAGCCATCCTTGCAGTTGTCACTGTCCAAATTTGTAGTGAAAGGCATGAACACAGGGCTGGGTACAAGCTGAATGAGTCTGACAGGCTGACAGACAGCTGCATTTTGATGGCTTTGAAATGCAGATGTGGCAATGATTCAAGTCCTTTTATTTTTGTCTGTGGGGCAGCTGGTTTCCTCAAGGCCCTTTTTACTAATGATCCAAGGTGAGGGCAAAGTAATATACAGTAAGCTCTGATTGGCTATTTAACTTTTTAGGGCAGTCCGAATATTCGTGATACACTAATCACAATCACTGGGGATACCTTATAGGAACTGTCAACTCACCTGTAAGGGAAAAAAGTTACGCTGCCTCAAATAAAATCATATTAAAGATGGTAAATGATGTGTAAATGGTATCTGCTTTCCTAGAACTGTTTATTAAGGATCTACTAACCACAGATGTGGGCACTTAATGGAATCATCTTATGCAGTTTATGCTTTTTTTATTTGTTTGTTTTGAACAATCATACAAAGCATTAGGTTCATTATATTAAATTCAGAAATACTTGGTGGTAGTTGTTTCTCTCCCTCTTCTTCCCTCATTCCCCTCGTCTTGCTTTCCTCCACCCCCAGTAGCATCATTTCCATTTCCATGTCTGGTGTGTTCTATTGCTATCTACCTCATTGCTTACTCAACAGCTTCTCTTGCATTCTTTGCACCCCTTCTTAGTTTCATAGCCTATATCCATCTATACCCAAACACACACACACACACACACACACACACACACACACACACACACACACGTCATAGTCCACATATAATGGGTTATCTCACTTAATATATGTTCCAGATACACCCATTTTTTCCTGTAAATTTCATACTTTCATTTCTCTTTACTACTGAATAGAAATCTGATTATATATATATACACTCTATATTTCTGTTATCATTTTGTTACAGTAAAGAATGAAATCTGCTTGTAGGTGGATACATGCATTCTCTTCTCCCTTAAGAGTTAATTTGGTTGCACTGATTAATCACATGGCCAAGAGACCACTTGCCAGGAAGGCAGATTCACCTTAATCTGTGCTAAAGAGGATAGTTATCCCCTAAATTAGATAATTGACTGTTTCTTCCCTCAGTTCTGTCCCCATGCAGCTGCTTCAGGGTGCTCTATCTTTTGGAGTCCTCATTTAGAAAGGTTTACCTTTTACTTCTTTCTCTTGGATGCTGGCTGTGGCCTAAGTCTATATTTTTCTGTTTCCTTGAACTTTCCTACTGTACTTTCAACCTCCTCTCTCTGCTACTTGGCTACTTGTCCATCATGGGGCTGACTTCCATGCTGACTTAACTAACTCAAATAGCATTCCTTTTTCTTTTTCTTTTTTAAAATTGTTTTGATTGACTTATATATTTTTTCTCTAGCATTTATTTTTGTCTATTTATTTGAAGATTACTATTCTGATTAGAGTGAGGTAGACTATCAAAAATAGTTTTAATTTGCATTTCCCTTACTGTTTAAGATGTTGAATACTTTTACTTATCTTTTGAGAACTAACTCTTCATGCCATGGATGAAAGTTTTTGAAAAAATCTTCACCTTACCCTGAACCTTCTGAGATGCTGTTTAGATGATGAGAACTGATTGTAGATAGTTTGGAATGTTGCAAATTCAGAGTCAAAACATCTTGTGTGAATCTTTATAAAGGGCTCTTAATAACCACTTATTACCCACATCCCTATGTAACCTATCATTGTTATATTAGATAAATCATTTGGAACATTCCAGAAGAGCACTACGGCCTTATCTCTTATTGACAGAATCCATAGGGATGCTGGTATCTTCCTCAGCAACTAGGAAGTGATGTATCTTATGAGCTTGTCTTTGGCCTTGCAAGTAGGATTGTGACCCTTGTACCAGCAGTCTGAGAATCATTTGGAAGCATACGAGAAAGTCTTCTAAGCAACCCTCACTAACCTGCTGAACAACATTCTGAATTTTAACAAAATTATTGAGAAATTAGTATGTAGCTATGTTTGACAAGTGTTTTCCTAGGGATTCATAGTTGATTGGTGACAGTTCCTGATTCTAAACCACCTTGGTTTAGCAGTAAACAATCTGGCTTACTTCAGTAAGTCCTGGAACTTGTTAGTGTGTGTGATTACTGTTTATTTATTACAGTCTTTAAAACATGCAATCTTCAATGAAGCAAAAAAAGAACTGAAATACTTGGTATAGGCAGAGGCTAGTTCATGATGACATCTGTCCATATCCTTTCATCTTCTCCGACACTGTGATGCTACTGAAAACACAGCTAGGCTCCTGAACCAGGGCTCCGCGTATGTTCACCTGAGTTTTGCATGTTAAGATGCTCATATGTGTAGGTGTGTTTCTAGGAATGTGGTCCTCATGACTGCAAAGATAGACTGTGGAACTCTAGTACTCCTGTTTTCATCCCTGATGGAGATACTGCAAGTAACTGACAGAAGAATGTACCTAGCCGTGCACCTTTTGTTGACCCAGCCAAGTATGGCCTTTTCTTTCTGTCTCTTGTGTCCCTCCCTGTACCAGTCTAAGCAATTCTGGTAATTTTGATAAATTTCATAATTTGGATAAAATTTTTCATATCTAACATATAAAGATCCTAAGGGTTAGAATCTGTTAGACTTACAAAATTTACATATTTTTATGTTTTCAATTTTTATATTAGTTTTTTGAGAGTTTCAAGTTTCATTCAATGTGCTTTGGTCATACTCACAAACCTCAACACTTCCCAGATCTATCCCTTGCCCCATCCACCCAACTTTGTGTCTTAAAACAACAACAAAACTTTTCAAAGCCAATCTTCTATAAAGGATTAAAGAGAATAGTGTAACAGGAAGATTTTACATAATTTTGAATTGTGCCTTTTGTTTTATGAACAAAAATCCATAAATGTGAGACATTTAATGAAAAATGTTTTAAAATCTTATTGATTGTATAAGCATCAATTTAACATCATAATTATTTTATGTTAGGTACATTTAGGCATGAAATATTCTTTCTTGAATGGAAAGAATATTCTCAGATGATTCATAGTTAAAATATAATTTGTATAATTGATTGAACAATTAGATCTCCCTAGATAAAAGGTCACAGTATCCTTTAGCATAGCAAGTGTTTGATTGTATTGTCCCATCATTACAAAGAACACTTTCCATATAATTACTACACTTCATTCCCAGATTAAATAAACCCAGAAGGAAGAAAATAATCCAGACTCACTAGAAACCATATGTCTAATTCAAGTGACCCCTTTCAAGCTCTGTCCTCAGGAGAATGTCTGGTATGCTTTGTGTCCCAGAAGCACTGGTTCTTTCCACCCATCTTAAAGCCACATTCTGCAAGTCTTTGCCACTGAAACTCAGTTTCGCACATATTGCATTGATTCTGCCTTCCTATTGCTCACAATCCTGCCACTGATCTTTGTACTTGACCTTAGCTGACTTTGTCCAGTTATGTCTAACTTTCTTCTTAAAAGAACAAGTTTCTTTAAAGTACATGTCTTTATTGTTTAACTATTCATAGTATGATGTGTGGGACTGAAGACTCAGCAATCTCGTTTATTTACAAAAGGAAGATATTTTTGTACAAGTAAAAGGGCTTCTTATAACACAGAAAATACACTATTTCATCCTGTGATTATTCAGAACACATGCCCATCTTTTTAATTTTTTTCATTATTGGGGGATTATACAAAATATACTTCAAAATAGTTATTAATAGTTTAAACAATTGGAAAAATGACCCTATTTAGGATAAGAAAAAGATTAAGGTTATGAATTTGCTTCCATCTCTCTCCATAACTTGAGCAAATACCTCTATCTTCAAACCGCATAATATATTTTGGTGTTAATGCTAATAATTTTATGCAGATTTTGTTGGATTTTGTTAAGTGCATGGAGAGACCCAAGAAAAGCTGCTTAATATGCTTTGTGAAAAGTGGCCAATCAGGGAAAGTTTGTTTCAAGCAGTGTGTGTGGAGCATCTGAATTCAAGTCCAGGAATAATTTGTTAATATATCTCCACCATAAGTGAAAGATATAAATAGACATTAGGAAAATCCAGCAGAATCTATACATTTAATTATTAGCAAATGTGACAGCAGTAAATTATTTATATGATGAAATTTCCAGGAATTGTGTGATTCTTTCCAGTAATATCTGAAATTTTAATAGTGAGCTTAGGTTTACAGACATGGAACTCATTCTATAATCTGTTCAAGGCTATAAATATAATGGAATTAATCAAGCAAGACTTATGAAATTTAAACCTAAAAATAATCTTTCTTCTACTTCCTACTGTCTTCTCTAAACCATATCAAAGTATACAGTTCTTCTACAGCCTCAAGGCAACAGTGATACTTTTTTTAGTTGCTAGGAAAGAATAGACAGTACAGGTCAATTTGGTTTCAGGAACAATTTAACTTATTAATTAAAATGCCTACTCTCATGTATTCATTAAAGCTTTAGACCTGATCAAAGGTAAGCTTGTTTCTATGTCCTCTGGCTAGAAACAGTTTTTTTTTTTTTTTTTTTGGTTAGGAAGGAGATAAGGTCAGCTTTTTCTCCTCTCCTTACTGGCTCTGTCCCTCTGTAGTTACCTTTGCATCTTTCAGAGTTATCAAGACAATACTAAGGGAATAGAAGTGAATGGTATAGAAGTCATCTTTGGCAAACACAATTACGAATTGCTATTATGAAAGCCCCAGAGACGTTGAGAGTTCTTTTTGGTTTGAACAACCATCAAGACTTTGAAGAACATCTTTACCATGGTCCTCAGCATTGTTGGTGTTTTCTCACCTATGATTTCTTCCTTTTGTCCAAGTGAACACTACTTTGAAGATCATTTATTCCTCCAGGCCGCAGACAGCTAGTAATTCAACTCTCTTGAAACTTTATTAACTTTGGAGATTTGACCCTAGAACATCAGTGATTCTCCTTTATATGACAACTGAAATTGTCACTAACCCTTTCATTATGCCATGGACACCCTAGACAGAATTAAAATATAATAATATTGTACTTAACTATGGAGAAGAAACATTCTAAGAAATGCGTCATTGGGTGATTTTATCATTGTACAACATCAGAGTGTACTTACATAAAACTGGATGTTGCAGGTCAACACTGGTACAATTGAGAGACACAATATATTGTTGTCAGTGTAGTAATACCTAGACTTTTACACAAGTGTTTCCTTTATAAGTGGAGGGGAAGAGAGTGGCATAGTTAAAGAATACTACAATGAATAAGGCATTCAGCTAACACAGTTGTTTCAATACTGCTAAGTACTATGTCCTATACATAACCTTATGCGATATATGGTGTGTGACTGGCAGTTTAGTAGATATGTTTTACTTGTCTGACCATCAGCATGTCAGCAAAGCATGATAAGAGAAAGGTACAATGAGCACATCATTAGGATATAAAGGTTCTTAGCATCATTATCATCACAGACTGAATAACATGTCATTGTGTGGCATATGCCTATACTAATTTAGTATATCACGTAAGCACACAAGATACATAGCAAGCCCTTAGTAATGCTGAAGAAGATACTCTAATTAGTCTTCAGGCAACAAACAAGTATCTGTATCATGTCCTTCATGTGTGAGCGTTGGATGTAAAATGAGCAGAGATATTAAGTATGTTGGGTGATGGGACTGGAGAGATGCCTTAGCAGGTAAAGGCAGTTATTTCTGCTGTAGAGGATCTTCTAACACCTACACTGTGATATGGAACCATCTGTAAATTCAACTCCAAGGGGGGTTGAAACCTTCTTCTGACCTCCATAAGCACCAGGCATATATGTGGTACACATTCACATCTGCAGGCAAAATACTCGTACACATAAAATAAAATAAATAAATCTAAATTTAAAAAAAAGAACTTTAAAAGGAGCATGTTGGCATATTTATCTGAAATGACCCTTTGTTCCACTTAAACTATAATGTCATGGCAAGTATAACCTTGATGTGAAAGCACTATCTCACATTGCCAAGATATTTTATGTTAAACCATTGTAAAGTATATGTATAGTTGATGACTTTAACTATCTAAATGCAGGTTTTGACATTTGAATTGAACTCATATCTATGGTAGTTCTCTTCCTGTTGGATAGGGAAATTCATTGAAGAGTGTTTTGGCTCGTTCACCTATTTTTATTCAGAAGTATTTTATGTTGATTTCTGAAACATAAATTAAAGCAGTCAACAATAAATCCTTGTAGCATTTCTCAGTCAAAACCAATTACATATTCTTGTTTCTATCTTCCTTATATGACTAGACACTATTTATTCTTTCAGTCTATCAATAAAATTAATATAGAATCCCAAAACATGTGGATTTCAAAAGTATAAGAGCCTTAAAAATAGGAAACAAGAGACTGACGTGAACTTTTAATATAACTGCAGCTGAGAAAATAGTTAAGAAAAAGAAAATATAAAAAGATTCATTTAAGATAGACCATTATACAGTTTGGGAAATCTTGATGTCCTTTCTTACGAAATCTAAAATAGAAAGTGTCATTAAGGCATTGAGAACAGGAACTAGCGGTGATATGAGATCAATTTACAAAGACAGCAGCTGAAAAAATGGGTAAAGAAAATACAGGACATTTGGAGGAACAGAGAACATGGCAAACATTTTTTTTGTATATTTGAATATCACTCTGTCTAGAACATTCCTTTTGTAGGGATCAGTCACTCCTAGAGTGACCCAAGAGAAACTATCCCCACGGACGGTTTTGCTGTGCTTCTGTGCATGGGACGTGCTTCACGATCAGTCTTTGATGCTGCCCCTTTCATTCATCATCTCCCCATGGGTTTTTGCAAGAAGCATTTGTAACATGTATTCACAGGTTTCACATTTACCACCACAGTTTAGAAACAGATATCTGACCGCAATGTCTGCTTTTAGGGGGCATCAGATCTCTTGGGACTAAAGTTTCAAGGCAGTTGTGACTCGCCGTGTAGGTGATGGGAATTAAATTCACAATCTCTGGAAGAGCAGCTAGTGCTCTTAACCACTGAATAATCTGACCAGATTTTGAAATATATATATTTTAAAGCTAAGTATTGAAAACAAAAATGTGAACATTTCTGGTTCCCAGCTGAATGTCAAAATAACTTGGATATTATTATTATTCAACCCTTATGAAATATAAAAGTGAAAAACAAAAACTAAACAAACTGTTTTTAAGCAAGCATTTTTCTTTGTTTCTGCCCCCAAATGGATCAGAAACAAACTGTATAATTTAAACTAGAAATAAACGAATATGAGGAGGTCCAGCTTGGACAGAGAAGCTGGTGGGCTTGAAAATGGATAGAAAAGCAAAAACTTACAAGGTAAGTGCTTCAGGAGAGTGGTGACATGCTTGTGTGTTTTTAACTTTAATATTACAGGAAAAAGGGCTTTAGATTGCTGTTCAGCTAAATCTTAGGAACAGACACTAGATTCTTAGAAACTCTAGATGTAATTTTAATTGCTAAAGTGCAACCACAGTCAGATGAACTTTGAATGATGTAGAATAAAGCATGTCTGGGGGGATTAAAAGAAGCTCTCATGCACATCTAGACTGGGTGAGGAGAACATTGACCCTTGAGAAAAAATAGAATGTAGATAATCTAGACTTGCTCTTCCATGCTAACGGGCTGTATTTCTTCACACTGCAGGATCCTTAGGACCTAGTGTTTCCAGTGGGGTAAGAGAGTAGCCACCCAGAAGCACACAAAGAACATGCAGGTTTGGCACAAAGGGATGATCAATAGCTTTGTAGTGATGGATGGAAGAGAGATTCTGGGATCTCTCTGTAATAGGAACTTCTACAACCTGAGAGGAAATATGGTGTTTTTGAAATTAAATTTGGATTAGCTATAAATATATACTGCAGATGTTAGAGAAACCAAATGCTTTAGAAGGTTCAATTGCCAAGCTAAGAAAAGAAAGAAAATGATTTCACACATAAGATGAAGAGAAGGCAAAAACAAGAACAAATTTTTAAAGAGACTAAATGCAACGCATAGTAAAGAGTTAAATATGGTGGATGATAATCTGATTTTATTATTAAACTTCAATATTATCTAAGTTTAGAGCCTGTGCTGCAGTCTGCCTTAGTGAATATTTCATGAGTTCTTGGAAAGAATTCTTCCTACTATTTTCAAAAGGAGTAGCTGTAAATGTCCATTGGATATAGGTGGCTGTTTAATTAAAGATATTCTTATTAATTTTGCTCTTGGATCTAAATATGTCTTCAAAGGAACAATGTATCAAAAATTACATACAGGGAAATAAATTACCTGATTAACTCCAGATCAATTAGAAAAGCTGTATCAATAACTAATAGTGTTGCTGAGTGCAAAGCAGTAAGGCTCACTACAGATTTCTACTAAGCATGTAAGGAAGAATGGACACCAACCCTTTCTCATCTCTCTTAGAAAAATGAGTAGAGGGAATTCCTTTTAGATGAGTCTATGAGGTCAGTATTAATACAGTACTAAACCAGGGAGAGAACTTACAAAAATGCAAAGCTACAGGCAACTATCTCTTATCAGTACAGATACTAAACTTCTTAACAAATAATGAAATAATGTTGATTAAATGATAGCAAAGTAATTACATGTCATGATCAAATTAGATTTGTACATATTATCTATGTACATAAGATTTTTCGGTATTCAAAAACAAGTTAATGTAATACATTAAAAACAATAAAAATGAAAAATTACATCATCAATAAATGCACCAAAATAAATAAAAATCACATCAACCAATAAGAAAACATGCTTGGAAGATTAGAAATGTGGGAATTTGCCCCAACTTCATTAATAGCATTTATAAAATTCTTCAAACAATTAAGAGGGAAGAGCTAAGTAATTTTTTCTTTTTTTTTTTCTATTTTTAATTTTTTTAAAAACAAAAAATATCTTTTTTCATTTTACATACCAATCCCAGGTCCCATTCCATGCCCTCCTCCCAACCCCTCCACCTTCGCTCCCACCTCACTCCCCACTCACTTCTCAGAGAGGGTAAGGCACATTGCTTTGAGGAAGGACCAAGACCTTCCCTACTGTATTTAGTCTAAGCAAGGTATTCCCTCCAAAGAGAATGGGCTTCCAAAAAGCATGTACAAGCAGTAGGGATAAATCCTAGTTCCACTGCCAGTGGCCCTACTCTCTGCCCCAGCCATACAACTGTCACCCACATTCTAAGGGCCTAGTTTGGTCCTATGCTGATTCCTTCCCTGTCTGGCCAGAACTGATGAGCTCCTATTAGCTCAGGTAAGCTATTTCAATGGGTAGCCCCATCATGGTCTTTACTTCTTTGCTCATATTCTCACTCTTCAATTGGACTTCGGGAGTTCAATCCTGTGCTCCACTGTGATTTTCTGTCTCTGCTTCCATCAGCTGCTTGATGAAGTTTGTCTGGTGACATTTAAGAATTTTTCTAAAGTAAGAAAGAAGGCAAGGCTGTTATCTCTTACCACTTCAGTAGACATCGTGTTGAGCACATCTATTCCAAAGCAAAAGAAAATAATAAAGTGAAAAATGATTTTAAATATATCTTCATATGTGTAGAGCACACAAAAATCATCTACAGAAACAAATATTTTTATCTCCTGCAAATAGTAAGTACATAAAGATTTCAGAATAAAATATAAATATACAAAACTCAATAAATTTTTCATGTGTCTACAATGAACATTGCTGGTGGGAATGCAAACTTGTACAACCACTTTGGAAATCAGTGTGGCAGTTTCTCAGATAATTGGGAGTCAACCTACCTCAGGATCCAGCAATACCACTCTTGGGAATATACCCAAGAGATGTCCAATAATACTACAAAAGCATTTGTTCAACTATGTTCATAGCAGCATTATTTGTAATAGACAGAACCTGGAAACAACCTAGATGCCCCTCAATGGAAGAATGGATAAAGAAAGTGTGGCATGTCTACGCATTAGAGTACTACTCAGCAGTAAAAAACAATGACATCTTGAATTTTGCATGCAAATGGATGGAAGTAGAAAACACTATCCTGAGTGACATAACCCAGACCCAAAAATATGAATATGGTATGTTCTTACTCATTAGTGGATTCTAGCCATAAACAAAGGACATTGAGCCTATAGTTCGTGATTCTAGAGAAGCTAAGTAATAAGGTGAACCCAAAGTAAAACATATATATATTCTCTTGGAAATTGGAAGCACACAAGATCGCCAGGCAAAAGTTGGGAGCATAGGGGTGGGGGGAGGGGAGAGGGGGAAAGAGAAGGGATAATGGGAGGGTTGGGGAGAGCTTGGAGATGTGGGATGGTTGAGATGGACGAAGGATGTATATGGGAGCAGGGAAGGAGATATCTTAATTGAGGAAGCCATTTTGGGGTTGGCAAGAGGCTTGGTTCTGGAGGGGTTCCCAGAAGACCATGGGCATGACCCCAGCTAGGACCCTGGGAAGTGGAGGAGAGGGTGTCTGAACTGGCCTTGTCCCATAGTCACACTGATGACTATCTTGAATATCACCATAGAACCTTCATCCGGCGACAGATGGAGATAGAGACAGAGACCCACATCTGAGCACTGGACTGAGCTTCCAAAATCCAGTTGAAGAGCAGAAGGAGGGAGAATATGAGCAAGGAAGTCAGGACCACGAGGGGTTGGTCCACCCACTGAGACAATGTGCCTGATCTAATGGAAGCTCACCAAATCCAGCTGGACTGGGACTGAACGGGCATGGGATCAAATTGGACCCTCTGAATGTGGCTGACAATTGGGGCAGACTGAGGGGTCCATGATAATGGCACTGGATTTGTCTCTACTGCATGTACTGGCTTTTTGGGATCCTATTCTATTTGGATGCATAACTTCCTAAGCCTGGATGTAGGGGGGAGGCCTTGGACTTCCCACAGAGCAGGGTACCTTGCCCTATCTTAGGACTGGAGGGGGGTTGGGGAAGGGTGTGTGGGGGAGCAGGAGGGAAGTGGAAGGAGGGGAGGAAGTGGACATTTTGATTGGTATTATTTATAAAGTAATAAATTAAAAAATTAAAAAAGAAAAATTGAAATGAGCACAATGCCTTATTTTTTTTTAAAAAAGAAGTATATTTGACAAAGAATAAAGTACTTAGAATGAAAACAATAAAAATATATAGAAAACTATAAAGCTTTCATGAAAGACATTAGATGAGATCTAAACATTAAATGAGTAAACATGGCTTGTTCCAGACAGGAAAGCATCTACATAGTAAAACTGATAATACTCTCCAACCTGATTTAGAGACCTAATGCATTCTCAATCAAACAAACAAAAAATTATGTTATTAATATTGACAACCCTATCCTAATTACATATGGACAAAAGAAAGACCCAAGGTAGCTAGAGCATATTGAACATGAAGAATACGAATCATAGACCTGATGCTTACTGACTCCATGACTTATAAAGTTCCAGTAATTAAGACAGTATTGTATTGGCAAAGGAATAGACAAAAGATCAATGAAACAAAATAGAGATCTGGGAATACATCTACACAAACAAAGCCCATTGATTTTGGACAAGGGAGCAGTGTCAGTTCCATGGAGAAATGTAGTTTTTCCAATAAATGGTGCAGGAACAACTAGACACATCCTAAACTATAAAGAAAGAAGAATAAAATATAAATAATGTTATCACAAACCTTATGCTTCTTTTACCATTTACATGGAGCTAAAATGTAAGGTATAAAGTTATAGGAGTCCTAGAGGATAACATAGAAAAAATGTGGGTGATTTGAGGATTAGACAGACTAAGTACAATACTCTAAACCTCACATATGAAAGAAAAAACTGCTAAATTGGGCCCACTAAAAAATTGTTTGCTCTCTAAAAGACACTGATGAGATAAACAAAGAAGTCCGGAACGAAGTGATTTGTAGAAAGTAGCACATGCATACATACATTCATGCATACATATATACAAACATACGGTTACACATACATGTCTCAAAAGATGGATGAGTTAAGGTAAAGGCCCTTGCTGCTCTTCCAAAGGACTTAAACTTTAATCCCAAAATCCATGTCAGGCAGTTTACAATCTCCTGTAATTACAGTTTCAATGTATCCAAAGCTCTCTTCTGACCCCCATGGGGAATAACACATAAACATGCTTCTAAATGCACACAGAGGCACAGATGCACAACTAAATAATAAAAATATTTTTGAAGTATCTGACGAATCAAAGTATAACTAAAAACATAAAATCTTCAAATTTAAAATTTCAGTAAAGAATCAATTTGTAAGAGTTCTAAACAGACACCTCATAAAAGAAAATACATAGATGATAGGTAAACACAAAGTGATCGGTGCTATTTGCCAATAAAAAGCTGAAAGGTAAGGCAGTACTAAGCTATATCCATGCCTGGAGAATGTCAAAGTCCGACAACCAACAGCATCAAATACAGACAATGATACAGAGTACCAGATCTCTCATTGGTGGATTAGATAGGAAGGCTTTTATTTAGGGTTAGAGAAACACCAATAGGAAATAATGTAACATTTAGCAAAGGGATGGTTTGCTTTCTTCCCACAGAAGACAGAATATAGCTGACACAGTGTGGTTTAGGGGTGGGTGATGGCAGAAGCAGGACTATGTTAAACTTTCTTCCTCTCTTCAGGGTCTTCTGATTGTAGAGAAGTTAACCTTCAATGGTTGCTCAGCCAACACTGTCATGTTGAATGGGCTACATCTGCAAGGAATTCTAGGACGTGTATTGCTTTGTTTATTGTTTAAAGTTAGTAAGAATGTAGTCACTACCTGGGAAGAAGGTAAAATAGGATGTTTCTTTTTCTTTTTATCTTTTATTTATTTTAATATGTTTTTATGAAAATAGGGTGGTCAGGTTCCCCCTCCAGCCCTTCCAAGAAACCTTCCCTTGAATCCTTCCCACAACTCTCTCCACTTTAAAGTAATAGCCTTTTTTTGTTAATATTGTTGCATGTGTGTGTGTTTGTGAATGTACACACATATGTATATACATAAATTTCTAAGTCCATTTTTGTTTGTGTGTGTAAGGTTGCAGGGCTGACCACATGCACTGGACAACTAATAATGGCACTTTTCCCTGCGAGAGCTAATTCTTCTCTCACCAGTCATCAGTTGCCTATAGTCGTTGTCTAGGGTTAGGACCTCTTGAAACTTGTCGTCTCTGTTAACGTGTCTGCTGATATTTCCATTGATATGGTCTTGTTTCTGCAGTCATTTGCATTAAAGACTGTTTCCTAGCAGTCTTCCTGGTATTCTGACTCTAACAATCTTCCAAAACACTCTTCTACAATGTTCCTTGGGTCATAGATACAGAATCTGTGGTGCAGAGGTACCCATTGGATCCGTTGCTCTCTGCATTGTGTCCAGATCTGGTTTTCTGTGATGGTCCTCATTTTCTGTAAATGAGGGTGGCAACTGCACTTATTTCTGAGAATTTGGAGCTCAGAACTGCAGATGAGAGACAGCATGCATTAAAAATAAAGAAATTGAAAATAAATGTAGCATATGACCCAACCCAAATGAACTAATACCCTACCCCTCAGATACTTGTTCATCTATGTTCATTTTCTTTCTATTCATAATAGCTGGGAAATTGAAGCTACCTAAATATTCTGCAAGTGATGAACGAACAATGAGAATGTGGTATACACAAATGCAGAATGATGTAAAGTGAAGCCGAAGTGGTGAGATTTACCAGTAAATGTATGGAACTTGCCGATATTATATTGAGTTCTGTATCCCTGATTCAGAAAGACAAATGTATTATGTCCTCTTAGTTGAGGATCCTAGCTTTCAATCATTGCATGATATTGTATTTGGTAGATCCTGCATTCTCTTCCTTACATTTTATCTATCAAATGGCTCTTTGTACCAAAAATGGCTCTCCCATCTTATTCATAGTTATAAAGACTGGAAATATCACAAAATGCTCAATTCAAATAGGTGCAATGGAATCTGAAAAGGCTGGTAGAAGGCCACGCCCTTCCTTTCTATAGCCTTTGGGCACAGGGATAGCTGATCCTGCTGTGACAGTAACATGGGCAAGCAACCTGCCTCCTCTACACCATACTAACGAATGCTTTTGTTCTCTTACAGTAACAACAACACAACAGCCTAAGTGAGAAAATACAATTCACCCATGATAAATGTGTTTATATTTATGTAGAAATGATGTTTTTTAATTTGTAGATGAGGGCAGAGGAAACTAGCGTCTAATATTGTACAACAGTTTCCTCAGAACTGAAACTTTTTTTTTTCAGATAGCAGAGGTAGGGAGAGCTCATGAGACTCAGGAAGTAAACAAATTTTGACTTCCTGGAAAGCTGAAACTTGTAGGATTCAGTAGGAACCCATTGCACAGTTACAGAAGCAGCAACTGCTGGGATTGGATGCTCTAATCATCCAGGTGCCAAGCGGAGATCCTTTTACTTGCTGAGTGGCCTGCAAGTCTTGAAGAGTATTACAGGGTTTCAGCTTCCATGAGCTGCCATCTGTTCTCGCATGGGATTCACAGTGAGGTGGCTACATTTGTGCCATCCCTGCTTTTGATAAAACTGATTGGTTCCCAAGTTGGGTGTTGGTAGATACATTACTTTGTTCTAGCAGGGTATAGCTTCTCCTTTTTGTAAGTTCTGTACTCGGGAAACTGAGGCAGAGGGACTGTCAAAATTTGACATCAAGGTAGGCTACATTGTACCAGGACAGTCTAGCCTATAATAAACAAATTAAATACAACAATCCAATATTAACTGATTTATTGTTCCACTAGCTTTAAAAGATATTAGTATTGCATTTAGTTTTTTAAGGCTGTGTATAATTCTTCATAAAAGGGATGACCACTGCTCCAGTTTTCCCACAGGTGTTTAGGAAGTTTATTCTAGGGGCATCAGGTTGCTCTTGATTATCCAACTAAAATAGCAACTAACAAAAATGCCTGTACGAGACTAGTTTTTCTCAATGTCTCTTTAAAATTACTGAGTTTCATATGATAAACCAGAGAAAAATGTGTAATAGCAGATGCTGTCAAGAATTTTGTAATTAACTCAACAACTATGGGCTCTTTACAGAATAGATTTTCTATTTTCTCTCTTTAATGTATTTAATGTTTATTTGTAACTGTATGTATATGGGGTGGTCTCTGTGTGTCTATGTGTATCTAAGTGCAGTTGACTTGGGAGGTGAGATATCAGATCTCTTGCATTTACAAGAGATTGTAGCTCATTTACAGGAGTGCTGGATTCTGAACTTGGATCATCTGTGAGAGCAATGTGCTCTTAAGTACTGAGGGATTCAAAAGATAATATAAAGGTTTCTGAATTTAAAATATATCAGGAGATAGCATTTTAAAAATAGTCCGCAGGGGCTAGAGAGATGATTCAGCAGTTAAGAGCACTTGCTGCTCTTTCAGAGGGTAGAGGTTGAGTTCCCAGTACCCATATGGTACCTCACAACCATCAGTATATTCTAGTTCCAATGTATCTAATGTCCTCTTCTGATGTCTAAAGGTGCACTAACACGGTGAACACACATAAATGAAAGCAAAATATTCATGCATAAAATAAATACTTTAAAACTTAATAAATATTTTTAAAAACTTACTGAGTGGGCTGAGTGGTAGACTTGAATCCTCAACGAGCCGCATGCGCCCTAGGCTGGATGCAAGTGTTGCAGGACTGTAACACGGCCAGGAGAACACCTCCTGTTTGCAGGGAAGAATGCCTCAATACTCGGAGGGTTGAAGACCTTGTCACTGATAGCATCTGCCCTGAAAATTAGATACAGGTGCAAGTGGTATGCTCCGCACCAGAAACCATTGCTCAGAGTTGTGCTAACCTTCTCCACTGGAGCTTCCAGAAGTGTTACCAGTCTCTCTGACCCAGTCTAAGAGAGGTACCCCACATTAGCCTGAGCTTTACCCAAAACTTTCACAGTATTCTCACCATAAAAACCATAGAAACATTCCTTCATGCTTCTGGGTATACAGAAGTCTCAAAATGAAGAAAACATATAATAGATTTAAGTAAACACGGGGTCATATATTTTTCTAAATGGCAAAGGCTAACAGAAAACGAGAAAAGAAGTGTTAATATAAAATTCTCAACATTCTTAAAATGCTAAAAAGAAGACTTTTAAAAGGAGAATCACAACACATCCGGCACAACCTAGTCCTAGTTGTCTTACCATGTAGTGACATGTTCCTTAACAGGGCTACATGCTGAGAAGGCATCCAAAGGAAACTGGTGAGTCACTCATTCAACTTGGCATCTTGATGCAATCAAGAGATACAGACACAAGAAGGATGTGACCATCACCGATGTGACACTGCACCATAAAGAGTTGAGCCTGCAACCACAGTGAACAGAACATTAACACAGTTGTCACTGCAGACGTTATGTGTTCTACACTGCGGTTTGTCACACACTTTTAGCCAGCTACCAGCAGCAAGCTTCTTACAGACTGCTGAACAGACACTTGGGCAAATGATGGTATTACACCACTGTGACATCCACACCTCGGAGACAGGAAATTTCTTTGGCTCCATTGCAATCTTGAGAGATCACTGTTGTATATGTGGACTGTGCCTAGTCAAAATAGTTCCTGACCTGTGTATCAAGAACACTTGAATCACTGTGTGAAACAATATGATATCAACAGAAGTTGGGCAAAGGGGAAAAATAAATGTTCTGAAATAAAAAATAGTATAGAATATAGTATATAGTGTATTCTTGTTTCATGAGTGGATGGGATTAGTGTTAATTTAAATAGAAAAGAACAACTTTTGCTAAGGAATTCTGAAAATATGTAATGGAATTGTTGGCAAGATCAAAATAAATGTCTGTCACCATTCATTGTTACAACAGATAACTTGACAATGCATTGCAAAACCTCTCAAATTTGCCAAGGAATTGAATAAAAATTTCTCTAAGAGTTTAATCTAAAATACAGTCAAACAAGTGCATAAAAATTGTAAAAACGCCTATCACTATTTCAATAGTAACATTTTGGTGCATCTTCCCCTCCAATTATAAGTGTTCACTTGAAAAGTGTATATTTATAATCTGCATAACAAGGCAAGCATTTAAAAGAAAGACAGACCCTTTAGCCAGGTTAAACACTTTTATGCTGCTCTGCTAATTGGTTTAGCAGTCTATTTCCTCAGCTTGTACTTACTGATTTCTCTTTTTTTATATTTCTTTCCATTTTAATTGAAATATATCACCTTCTTGTGTAGTTTCTCATTTTTAATACAGGAAGCCAACTCCCATCAATCACAAATACTTAAAATAATTAAATAATAGATGACTTGATGTTCAAGGAACTGGGTGAAAGTGAGCTAAAAAGCTAATAAATATTGTAAATGTAGAAAGGCTAGCATTACAAAGCTAGTGTTAGTCTTGAAATAAAATTGAACATGAATTAATAACTTAATGTGTCAGAACTGATTTAATTCTTAAACTGAGAGATACAATTCTTTTCATCTAAATTTAATGTCATTTATTTTTGTTGTCTTAATCATCAAGATGCATTTTCTGTTTCTCTTTCCTCTTTTTTCTCATCTCTCTCTCTCCATTGTCTATTCTTTCTACTATCTTCCAATTTTTATCTTCACTCCCCAAATAAAAGAACTGAGAAAGGAATGTGTCTTACAGTTTTCCTATGAATCTCAACAAAGGAAATCTCAAGCATCCATTCTCTTAAAACTGCGTTGACATATAACCTGTATTCACAAACCACATTCCTTTCTTACAACATTCATAGGAGAAAGAATTATGCTTAAAATTCAGTTAAATGATATACTCATCCTTATAGGGTCATTGACTAAATAGGCAGTGGAATTTTCTTTAAATCGTTAAGTGTACACTGAGATAGCCATTATTTTCCTCACCAGGTTGAAGTAGCCTTTTGAGATTAGGTGAGTGGGAGCATTGATGTTTTTAAATTTTTTTTATTTTTCCATTCTAAAATTGACCCTTCCTCCCCTTCTCCCACTCCCCTCCTGCTCCCCCACTAACCTTCCTCCCTCCCCCTCCATCCTTAGGAGAGGGCAGGGTACCCTGCCCTGTGGGAAGTCCAAGGCCCTCCCCCCCTCCATCCCAGCCTAGGAAGGTGTGCATCCAAGTAAACTATGGTCCCAAAATGCCAATACATGCAGAAGAGACAGGTCCCAGTGCTATTATCGATGGCTTCTCAGTCTGTCCCCATTGGCAGCCACATTTAGAGAGTCCGCTTTGATCACATGCTCATTCAGTCCCGGTCCAGCTGGATTTGGTGAGCTCCCATTAGGTCAGGCACACTGTCTCAGTGGGTGGACCAACCCGTAGTGGTCCTGACTTTCTTGCTCAGATTCTCCCTCCTTCTGCTTTTCAACTGGACCTTGGGAGCTCAGTCCATTGCTCTGATGTGAATGTGGGTCTCTGTCTCTATCTCCATCCATCAGACGAAATTTCTATGGTGATATTCAAGATATTCATCAGCGTGACTATGGGACAAGGCCAGTTCAGGCACCCTCTCCTCTGCTGCCCAAGGACCTAGCTGGTGACATCCCTGTGGATACCTGAGATCCCCTCTGGAGCCAAGTCTCTTGCCCACCCTAAAATGGCTCCCTTAATGTAGATATCTTCTTCCCTGCTCCAATATCTGCCCTTCCTCCATCTCCACCCTCCCACTCCTCCAAGCTATCCCCAGTCCTTCTTTTCTCCCTTCTCCTTCCCCACTTCCTCCACCCCCGTGCTCCCAACTTTTGCTTGGCTATGTTGTTGGCTTCCAATTTCCAGGAGGATCTATATATTTGTTTTTCTTTGGGTTCACCTTGCTATTTGGCTTCTCTATGGTTGTGAACTATAGGCTTAATGTCCTTTGTTTATGTCTAGAGTCCACTAATGAGTGAGTACATATCATATTCATCTTTTGGGGTCTGGGTTATCTCACTAAGGGTAGTGTTTTCTATTTCCATCCATTTGCATGCAAAATTCAAGATGTCATTGTTTTTTACCATTAAGTAGTATATATATTCCACACTTTCTTTATCCATTCTTCCATTGAGGGGCATCTAGATTGTTTTCCAGGTTCTGTCTATTACAAATAATGCTGCTATGAACATAGTTGAACAAATGCTTTTGTAGTATGATTGGGCACCTCTTGGGTATATTCCCAAGAGTGCTATTGCTGGATCCTTGTGCTTTCTCTTTATTTGCAATTATTTTAAAATTTTGATACAATTCCTCTATCAAAATTATCATCTTAAAATACTATTTATGTTAAAGGTAAACCAATAAAATAAGTATGCATTATATAATGAGCAATATATTTGAGGGAAAATAGGTACAAAAAGCTTATATGTATAAAGTAATGATATTTTGATATTGCTGGTCTTTCCTGCATAGTGATCTTTCCTTCCATACTAAGGCAGGAACAAAGTATCTGCTAAAATGGATTTTTTAAAACGAGTGTGAAATCCCCTTGATAATTGTTTGTTTAGAAAAATTTGCTTCCTGACAGCTCTTCCTGCTAATCTTTTTCAATTTGATTCTCCTGGCATGGTGGGTGACTATGCCTGTGTTATTAAGGAAGTGATGCCCTGACTGGCAAACAGTGCAACTTCTCTCAGGGTTTCCTAAAATGTTCAACTAAGTGGGCAAACTGCACACCTCCTTTTCATTTCTCTTTGAAGGTGTCTGCCCAGTTTCAACATTCCAGGAACATGCAATCTAGAGATCAAATATGTCCATAAAATGAAAATTTCTGATTGAGTCTCCTAGAAAATTTGGATATAATTTCTAAAACAGAAAAGCAGTAACTTAAAAAAGCAGTATTCATTCTAGAATGCCAGTCTCTTCTCTTTTTGTTTAACATAGATTAACTAGAAATCTTAATTAAATTTGAATTCACTGGTATTAATGCAACTGATGTATGGACAATATTATCTATAAATGAATATTCCATGAGCGATAAAGCTAAAAGTTTGATGTTTTAAAGTTGCAATTATAAACAACCTAGACAAAACAGCTTATGATGGAATGTCTCTTGCAATAGACAGAGAAAAAGCCTCTTTGTTATGGACTCTTTGGTTATTTCCAAAACAATTTTTCCCTAAATATTTCCATGCTCATCTTTATCCATTTTTTTTCAGTGTCTGAACAGTGCTTTCCCAAAACTCTCATATTCGTTCCAAAGTTCTAGTAACATCGATACTTCATTGCTTATTGTTATGACTTGACTAACATGGAGAAGTCATCACACATGAGAGCAAGAGCACTAAATACAGGATTTTCAGTAAAAAAAATGGCATCACATTTCCAACTTTCAATACTATTCACTGGTGCATATCAAACCTCAGTATTGAGTTTCTCACCACAATATTGATAGCCATGCTTGGTTTATTATAATCATCATTGCTGTTTCATAGGGGACAAAACTGTATTCTCTTGCTTAAACAAATTATTCAAGCCAAAACTATAAGAATGGACGAAGCACTCCATGGTCATTTATGAGTCTCTGCATTGGCCACTGGTCACTATCCAAAACAGCTTCTGTGGTTAGGACCAGGAATTGCACGAATCTATGGGTATAAGGATAAGTACCTTGAAATCATGTCAACTTACAGTATCAAATGATAATAGGGCCTGTGTCCACAACTATGGGTTCTTGACCAAGTATACAGTACCAGACATGAATCTCCTCTTGTGGAGCAATCATAAAGCAGTTGGCACCACTATGACACTCATGCCACTGTTGTACCAATGGGTTTATCTTGACAGGCTGGTCATTATTCTGACCTTCAGATAGGTAAGGCTTAATGACTTCCTCCCTCCGAAGCCTACATACATCTTGTCACTAGGAAAGTTCAGCAGCAGGTAGGAAGCTTCTAGCTCAGTGTATAGTTTGATCTCCTTAGGTCCTACAACCAAGTGTGTGCTGTCTTCAGCAAAAGGGTTTTATCATTAAATTCATGTGGGCAACCATGCTAGGCATGGGGAACATGATGGAAGAGGGGCAGAAAGATAATAAGAGCCAAAGGTTGGGAAGGATTCCTGTGTAACACAGTGTCTTCTGCATGTGACATGGCCAAGGCACCCATGACCTCAGTGCTGCTGAGGTCACCTGCCCAAGATTGACACAACGTTGAGTCCCACAGCACTCCACTAGGAAGGAGAAAGGTTCAAAGGGCCCAGATTCATCTCTGAGGTACTACTGACTGCTTAGTTGGGATGGGGAATGGGTATCACCTGCATTCCAGCAAATAACTTTCCGCTCATACTCATTCAGGCAACCACATTTGAATTCCGTTTTTCTCCCCCCCCCCAACACACACACAGGTATACACACACAGGTACACACACACAGAGAGAGAGAGAGAGAGAGAGAGAGAGACAGAGAGAGACAGAGACAGAGAAAGTAAGAGAGAGAGAGAGAGAGAGAGAGAGTAGCTTTTTTCACAGAGTGTCAGTGGGAAGAAATGGGATGAGACAGGATAATTGAGGATGGGAAGGACTAAAACTCATTATACACATCTATAAACTATCAGAGAATAAAATAATAATGAAAAGCAACAAGGAGGATTTAAAAATATCCCTTGCAAATATTCGTTATGTTTCATGTTTTACAGAAATAAACAAAAGGTAGTTGTGTGTGACTGGGCAATTTCTCTTCATTTTTTAAGATTTACTTTATTTTTAATTACATGTTGTGTATATGTATAGACGTGTATGTTCAAATGAGTAAAGTATTCTTGAAGCCCAGAAGAAAACACTGAATTCCCTGGAGCTGGAGTTCCAGGTGCCTGTGAGCCACCCAGCATGGGGACTGGGAACTGACCTCAGGTCTTCTGCAAGAGCAAGAAAAGTTCTTACTAGCTTACTCCACACTCCAGCTGCTAGTTTTGCTTATCACTCAGATTGTAAAGTGGAAGAACCTTATTAGAAAGAATATTGCCCAAATAAGGATCTGAGTCACTGTAGCATTTTGTATCTCGTTGATTAATTTCTAGGACATATGCCATAGAGTAAGTAAAACATCACTTTTTAAAACCTAGGATGACTCTGTAATACAAATGTTTTCCCAAAGCAATGAAGGCATTCAGTGGTAGAATTGAGACAGTTCTGTGTTACTGTTTAAGGGGGATATGTTTTGACAGTTTATTTTTGTAAAGTTAAATGGTTATGACAAGAAGCATTAACATGACCATGGTTTCCAGTGTTACTATTAATATAATAATAAACAAATGCAAACAGAATTTATAAAATTTAATAATTTATAATGTCTGGAAAGAAATTGAAATATTAAATGATAGGAGAATTACTAAATTGTGGCTCATATTCCCACATACTAGAAACTCATATAATCAGTGAATAAATAATTTAAAATAATTTTAGTTTTCTAGAAAATGTCCTGTTAAATTCCTGAGTGAAAAAATAACAGGATCTATGATTTCAGTTCTCAAGAATGACATAATAAATATAGAATAAAGTACTTAAGTCTTAAATAAAGAAAATGTGTCCCTGTGTTAGTTCTCTTTCTTATAAAACTGAAGATATTTTAATATTATCAAAGGTTTCTATTCAATAAGTTAGGTGAGGTTTGCATCTTTCAAGTGTCTAATTTAAATTTTAGTATCAGTTGGTCTCCATTCTCTGAGTTATCCAGCTATAATTACTGTGATCATATTCTGAGCATTAAAAGCTATTAAAGCTTCAGTGTAACTTCCTCTCTGTGACATTTAAACAGATCCTTCCCTTTGAGCACTATCTGTGAGGTATGATCTACCTTGTCTGAAGAACTAATCCAACTCTGACTGAAAATACTTCCATTAATTAGTGTCTTCAAAGCCATATGCAATACAAAGAGATTGAGTTATTCTGTGATCAATTAGCACCTTCTAACCTGTTCGTCAGTGGGTATGAAGACCTTGCTCTAATACTTTCTAAATTTCTGTGCCTTTAAGAGTTATTTTTAAAATAAACCTTCACTGACTGAACAAATTGAACAGATCTTGTTTCCGTTCTGGCACCTCTGACTTCTTAACCCTAAGGTCCAAAAGATTTTATTCCTTCTCTGAAAGGGGTGAGCAGTATAGTCAATTTTTGTTTAATACCTTTAAATCTATTATTTAAAATGTGTAATTATTGGTGAATTCTATGGACACTAAAAGGAAGTAAGGCATGCAAGCAGTTTTTCCCAAGTGGTTATCAAGAAGAGACGTGCAGTTGATTCATGCATGGGACACCAGCGTGACAAGAGCAGCAATAGCAGAACCATAAGGCCCTGTGCCAGTGCAAAAGCAGGAAAGAGTGCTTCTGAATCAAGATACATGAACTCCACTGACAGCCCAGACACATCACTGAAAAGGACAGACACCTATATATTGAAGAGTTGAGTCTTCACACACAAGTGGTGGTGGGATTGCATTAGATTGTGCACTGATCAGTCAATATGACTGTGATCAGTATCCTGCCACCTGTTGTCTACAGTACCCCAGCAAAAGACTTGGTAGCAACAATGAGAGCATAATGACCTCTCCATCATGGAAAATCAGGCACCCCTGTCTCCTGGAACTGGGCAGAGGAGTTAGAGATGTAAGCAGGAGAGACACGGGTTTCTTCCTGGGTTGGTATTTTCCATTTTTCATGCTCTGTATGCCCAATTAAAGACACATATAACTATGCCTCATACTGTCATTGGAACTCAACCAGACTTTCTGGAAAGCTACAGGAGGCAGTATTTGTTAATCAATGCATTAAAAAAACTCTTATTCAGTACTACCCCTGCTGGATAGAGGATGCTTTTGTGCTATAAGCACATTTCAAACATCTAATTCCTCAGCTAAGCAAAGAAATCTGAAGCTGGTGGCTATTTTCTAAGTGACTCAAATTAATTGACTATTCAGTATATATATAGATATAGATATACCTTTCTATTTTACTTTATTCAGTCTCACAACTAAGTTTCACTGAGTGGTGCTTCTATTTGAGAGTCTGGCCAGTGCCTCCCAACTTCAATGTAATCAGCTGGTATAACCCAGCCAGAGCTAACTAAACAAAAGTTCAAAAAGAATGGGAAAATGTGTTTCAGAAAATAGCTGACTCCAGGAAAGCCAAGCCTGAACAAGATATATTTATTCTGAAAAGCATCCATTAATCAGGACTCTGTCTATTTGATTGAATGCTGTTTTGGTAAAAAGCAACAGAAATCCATTTAAACTAACTTATGTGTAAAGGGGAATTTATTATAGGAATAAGGAAGTATGCTACAGGGTAGAAAGTAAGACATGTAGCTGATCACCCCAGGTTGATACCAGGAATGGAAAGTTCGGCACCAAGGTAAGACGTCCCACACTGTGACTCTCCCTGCATGTCTCCCCAGTCATTGCTGGCTGTTTGCCTTCCAGAGTTAGGTGTGGTCTTTTGATTTTGGCAAACATGGCTAGATATCACCATATGAAAGTGATACTGAGATGATAGGCTTGATTATGAAGTTTTCTGAGCTTCTTGGAGATAAGCATGAAGGCTAACCTCATAGGAAAGTGGAGTTCTTGGAAATGCATTTGCCACAGTCCTACTGAAAACATAGCTTGGTCTACAGTCCCTGCCCAGAGTCACATTCTCCCTGAACTGTCCCAATTGATGGCTAAGCATGGCAGATGGGATGACAGCAAGAGCCTGTTCCTGAAGGAAACAAGGTTATTTCTCAGGCTTATTTGGCTTGAAACAACTCATCACCTGAAACATGCTAGCAACGAACTGTAGGTGGAAACTCTTCCGGCTCAACACCATCTACTGATTCCAGGGAAGCAGTCAAATTGCATCACCCGAGGTCCCCAGCACATTTCCAACCACCTTCTTCATGGTTCCCCTCCCCAATATCTGGACTTGTCTTAGGGTGTTCTTATCAAGGCATTGATAATGGGGAAACGTAAACAGAGTTTATAAAAAAAAGTGAAAGTAAGATGTTATATTAAAATAAAAGTGAATGAATTTGAAAAGGGACTTGAAACAGGCTGATTTATTTACTTTGTTTGATGTTGAAGAATCTGGCTTGCTTTCATTTTATTTGCTTGTATTTTATTGTTTGCTTTTTATGTAACTGGAAGATCAAAAACACAGTGTCAGGAGTTTGGGGGCAAAGGTGAAACTTGGGCACTGCATTTTCCTGGAATTTAGGAAGAGATAGGTCATTAAAGGCCCGAAGAAGAGGATGGGGAACAGCTAGGAAATGATTCCTTCTGGGCATGACATGGTAGCACATTATGGTCTCATAGCACCTTTGGTAACTACACAAGATCAAGCCCCTAGGGATTCCAGCACAGAGGGAGGAGGAGTTCAGGAGGCCTCATGCCTTCCTAAGGAACTATTGGCAGTTACTGTAACTAAAGGAGAGAGAGAGTCACTCACGGGTGGGCAGGATGTGATCACTGGTAGGTTGTTCAGGCTCCAGTTGGTGACCTTACATGGGAATACTAATTAGATATAGTAAGATATGAATAAAAATATATTAATTACAATTAAAATTGAAAAGGACATAAAATTGGAGGAGGAAAAGAGGATTTAAAGGGAAGATGGAATAATTATGATCATTGTGCATGTAAAAAATTCTCAAGAAATACGCTTATAATAATAGTAATAATACAACTTGGAGGATCAAACAACAGTTAATACAAATTAGAAACATACCAAATATACAGAGTCAGACCTTGGGAAAGGTAAATACCAATCAGTAGGAAAGTTGTAGTTCACATTTTCAGATATCCTTAACAACTGTGATATGTGAAAACTGAGAAAACTAGAAACACAAGGTCAACTTGATGTTCCATGAATAGAAAGTGATAGTGATGCTTATAAATGCTATATTCTGTAAGAGGCATGATCTGTATCAAGTAACCTTCATGACATTAGTTTGTAAAGACAGAATAAACTAAGCTATGGCATGAATATCTGTGGCCTTCCAAAATTCATGTGGAAACTTGATTCTCAGTGAAATAATAGTAAGGAGTTGATGAGGTTATGGATAGAGTCCACATGGATATACTGGTGTCCTAGCAATAGGATCTAGAAATTCCTTTGGTACTTTAGCCTACTTATTTTCTCCACTCCTTTTGCCATGGACGTGCACAGAAGATATACTATCTTGGAAGTAGAATATAAGCTTATACCAAAGTTAACTTGTTGTTTTCTTCTCAGAATCCAGCCTTGTGTACTGGGAGAAATAGTTTCTACTGTTAATAAGTTACTCAGCCTAAGTAATTATAGCTATTCCTTTCTTATTTTTAGAAATGCATGAATGGGTCATACTTTCCTATCTAAATGCAAAAAATAAAACCAACAACAAAGGAAGAATAAATTTGGACAACTCATACTTTTTGATTATTCCAAAACTAACAACCAGCTGCAAAATTCAATGTTGAAGTCCTCTTTTCAGATGCAATATGATCACCATGATGTAAGTCTAAAGTAGCAGCCTACATTTTTGTGTCTTGGTTTTTAACAAAGTTACTGAGGTGGTTCAGAATGGAGAGATGCTTCGCTGAACATTGATAGTGAGAAAATGGTATATGCAAAGTAGAATGAAGAACTACTCCAATCCATATTCAAGTTCTAAACCAGAATTTCAAGGCAGGAAGTATGTGAATGTTGTAAGAGACTGCTTATTCATTTCTCAGCTACCCAGCAGCTCAGACACCCAAAATAACCACACAGAAACTATATTATTTAAATCACTGTTTGGCCCATTAGCTCTAGCTTATTATTGGCTAACTCTTATATCTTAATTTAACCCATCTCCAGTAATCTGTGTGTCACCACGGGACTGTGGTTTACTAGGCAAAGTTCCATCCGGCATCTGTCTCAGGTGGGGGATACATGGCTAGAAGCCATGGGAGAACCTCACTCCACCTCTTTTATCCCAGCATTCAGTTTAGTTTTCCCCACCTACCTTTGTTATGCTCTGTGCAGGCCCAAGACAGTTTATTTACCAACAGTATTCACAGAATACAGAGGGTAATCTCACATCACCTCCCCCTTTCTGTTTAAATAATAAAACAGGTATCAAGTAAGAATTATAGTTACAATATTTATATCTACTTTATATTTTATCATAACTAAGGAAAACTATAACTATCAATTCTTCAACTACATCATAGACTCTAGAAGGATATAATATTACCTAAGTAAACAATAAGTTCATTTTAAGCAACTTCCAAATATCTAGAATTGACAGAGATATCTCACTGCCTAGACAGTCACCCAAAGTTCTTCTGTACCACTGAGGCATCCATCTTCAGCCTACAGGCCCATAGTATCCAATTGACTTTTCCATGAAGCAGGAAATTTCTCTGTGGGTCCTGCATGTGCAGTTAATTAGGCAGTCTAAGCAAGATAAGATTTTTGCCCAAATGGCTAAACAACTCTATAAGGAGCCTCTTTGATTACCATCATTCTCTTGAAGTAGATTGGTGCTGTCAGTAGCAGATGTGTCTCATTGTCAAGAAAAGTCCTAAGTTCCTAAACATTTTAAATGCCATATTCTGTAGTCTTTGAAAGGTTTGAAGAATGCCTATCCACCTGAAATACATCTCTGTACATCTAGAAAATCTAACTAACATGACTATGAGCTTGACTATTATAGATAATTATCTATTAACCTATATTTCTTAATTATAGATTACATTTTTAAATGAGTTGCACAAGCACAATACCTTAATCAAGAGTAGAAATATACATATAACAAAATTGACTTTAAATTTGTATTAATAAACCAAGATCCATACCAATGCAAATCTCTATAGCATATCCCCTTTTAAATGTAAGCAAACATTTATAAACAATATTTCGGAATATGGGCATAGTTCTCTCCAAACTGCTTTCTTCTGTTTATTGGACAAAGTAATTTTTTGAGGGGTGTTCAAGTCGACCTTTCATGGGGTCTTTGTCCATCAAACCACATTAGTCTGGAGGAAATTCACAGGTTTTTATCTTCTGTGGAAACAAAAGAAGAACCCCTATTCCAAAGCAATGTATCTTTAGACTCAAATTCTGAAGTCAAGATGCCTTTAAAGTACGTATGTTGTTTACATAGTTCCTTCACAGTCAAAAATTCAAATAAAACACAATAATAAACATAATCCAGACTCTTTGTGAATTTTCCATCTTTATGTGGCTTGTTTTTCTCTATACTCTTTTTCTTCTCTCTCCTAAGCTTATGTACATTTATCCAACACTGTGAACCATTTAGAGGTATTTTCCATTTTGATTTGTCTTTATTGCATATCTATAATTATTTTCTGACCAGAAATGCGTTTTTAAATGCTAAGCCTTTCTTATGAACATAAGCAGCCTCATTGCTAGGGGAAATATTGCAGTGAGTGCTTCCCCTACCCAGTCCAGCATGGTGGAGCTGTTTGCTGCCTCTGAGAGCCATGCACATTGCCCCATTTTTAGGCACAGAGATGGTCTATGTTGTCATTAAGCAAGTTATAGTACATCACTCACAAGCTCCATTTGCATGCTCCATAGCCAGACCTCATCAGAGTTCGTGCTAGCAGCATGGCCCAGGAAGCAGCAGTTTCAAAACAGTGCAGCTTTTGTTATGCTACTGCTGAAACAGGAAAACCTCTCTTAAAGGATCCAGTCCTCTGCTTGCTTCTAGCAAACAGAGCCCACCTAAGTAAATGCTGCTACCAAACCATGCTTAACACTGTTCTTTTGTGTCTAGGATTCCTTTTTAAGCTTTCTCGGGTTTTACATGGATTTAGTCAACCACGTTGGAGTGCCAATTTGTTATAAGGTAGCCATTAGTTCATTTCCTGATTACCCAGACCACTGCACAGGCCCAAGACAGTTTCTTTATTAGTCAGAGCTATTCACAACATACAGAGGGGAATCCCACATCATGTGAGATCCTGGAGATACAAAAAAAGGGCAATATGATGCCATTCTCAGAGATTGATACAACCTGTGTAATCATTATTTTACAATAGCTGGAAAATCTGCAATGGACCTACACATGTCCAGTCTTATCAACAGTCGAAGATGGAGGAGAGATTCATGGAGCTCTGCTTTTACTCTCCTAATGGCTATTTATAGAATCCTAGGAAAGGAGAATCATTCTCTTTAGTTGTGTTCCCACTGCTGAGGCCAACAGGCTCCAGTGAACAGCTCTAAATCACTGATCACAACTATGGCTCAGGTTAATCTCTGTGCAACATAGAACAAAGTAAATCAGCCAGAACATGAGAGAGATGTAGGTGGTGGTGGTAGAGACATGGACTTGAGTAGCCAGTATGTACAGTTTATATATACAAAATTGCTAAAATAAATTGATTCCACATTATGAAACTCTTCAAGGTAAATAGAGAATTGCATTTTTGTGACCTTGGGAGTTTCTATAAAAACAGCACTGAGAAAAGAAGACAAAACAACAAAAAACAACTCACCAAATAGGACCTTGCAAATCTAGTGAGCTATGAACCACTTGTTTACAACTAAAGAACTCTTGCAACTCAACCATAACAAGACCAAAAGAACAGTTCATCAATGGGACTGACATTTTTCCAGGATGGTAATTTTCCAGAAAGGTAAATTAATTTCCAACAAAAATATGAAAATGTGCTAAAAATCATTCACCTTCAGGGAAATTCAAAGCAATACCGCTTTGAAATACTTTTATACACACCTTGAACCAGTTACAGTTGAGAAGACAGACAGTAAATGCTGATGGGCATGTGGACACATCAAACACTCATACACTGTGCATTAGAATGTGAAATGATATAGCCCTGTTACAAATGATTTTAAGTTCCTCTGAATTTTTAATGTGAAGCTACCATATGATGTAACAGTTCCACAACTGTGTATATAAATGCATTCAAATCAAGTTACAATAAAATGCATTGATATTCATAGGCATATTTTGCTTACTTAGCAAGTAGAAACACCTCAAATATTAACAAATTGATAAATGTATAAAATACAGTTTGTACACAGTGAAATATAACTCACCTATAAAAATAGTGAAACATTTATTCAGGATACAGAAGAGATGCCACATGAAAAATACCTTAAAGGTCTCATGCTGGTAATTCTTTTTAAAATAATATATCCTAAATCCATGTACAGAAGGTACATTCTTGGCTGCCTTTGGCTACAGGTATAAGGTTCCATTCTGGGGTGATAAAAATGTTTCAAGATTAAACAGTATTGATGGTTATGCCTTCTTATGCTAATATTCATTAAAATATGCTTATGGGATGCACAATATACATGTATATTATAACTTAATTTAATTTAAAAATATAAATGCATTAAACAGCCTATTTAAAGGCAGCATTTGTTAGACTAGAATTAAAAATAGACCCCAGTGTACACTCAGTACAGGAGATACTGAAAATATAAATAAGTCCAAAGTAAAGAAATAGAAAAAGGTTTATTATCTAAATACTATGCTATTCCAAAATATCTACATGTGGAAGGTACTCCACAGTTTTAAATAGAGAAGTAAAGGACTTAGAGGTGAAATTACACAGTACAGTGCTGGTTCCACAGTCAGAGAGGTACACCCAAGCACTATGGAGGATACAAAGTGCTCATAAACTGATGCCACAGTACTTGAAAATTATGAGCATAGTGCCAGACAAAATATGTATTTGTAATCTCAAGAATGGCATCAGTAAAGGGGCTGCTTAGTGATGCCCCTTAAAGGCAAGTCTCATTTTCCATCTGATGTATTACTCCCTGTTGGAATGTCTTAGGGTCAACCATTTAGTAGATTTTTCTCATATACAAAATTTATTGAAATCATTTGGGAAACATTTTGTGGAAGATTCCCATGGCTGTTACTTTCTGTGAACTTGAACCAGGAGGAGAAATATATGCGAAGACAGCTGTAACACCAGCTGCCAGGCTTTCAACATATACACTGAGTGTGCTTTTTGTCCTTACAAAACTCTCCTAAGGAAGATTTAGGATGAGATAAGAAGCACTACACTTACAAACTTGATTTTTTTACATGTAAAAATTGGAGGTTGTCTTTTTTATGAAGGAATTATAGTCAAAATATAAGAAATTATAAAAGAAAATAACTTACTAATTACATTTACTCAAATTTAGGTGCAAGACTTGCCTCTATTCTGTATTCTGTATTTAGGATTTTGCCTAGATTGAATAATTAATTCAAAATTTTAGTCATCATTTGTTTCATATTAGTATTACTTGGTAAGTATTAGAGTTATTTATTGCATTTTAACTACTGACTATGCTACTACCTGTGATTACCATGCTTAAAAATCTCAATATTAATAACTTTTTAATTTACTTCTGATTTTTTATGCTCATGCATAATATTCTATTGAGTACTTTATTCATTTAAAATTTTAGTGTTTTGAAATATTTCCTCAAGACAGTTTAAAAGTGTGAAACTAATAATCTTAAGATCATAATAGAATACTCAATTTATATAAGAAGATGTTTCCCTACAGTGAATGCATAGGCTTAGACTTACTTGCAATTTATAAATTTTAATGCTCCAGGGATTATCTATACATTTGTTTAAAGGATTACATAGTCATTCTATATCCATGAAGTCTCACCATCATAGCTGTTATGTATATGAACTTAACAAGGATGACACCAATATATGTGCTAAAGTGGATGGAGCAAAGCCATTAAAAACCTCATCCCTACACAAATACGTACAGACAACTAAGGAATGCTAGGAATGGAGAAATAGCCTTCTCCAGGGAAGAGAACATTGGTTATCCAATACCAAATGATTATTCCTGAAAATATAATATAAATAGCAGTATATGAATTGAAAAAATAATGTTTTATCCTATTTTATCATTTATTATTTACATATTTGATGACAAAGTCTTATCTGTATGACAATTTGTAGATGCTTTATTTTCATTTGATGTGCCATTATAGAGTGTGTGTGTGTGTGTGTGTGTTTTGCTGGGACTTGAACCTGCACATGATAGGTCAATGCCCCTTTCACTGAATTAAAACCAAAGTCATCCTTTCACATTTTAGTTTGATGAAGGGCATCTTGGCTCATTCATTTATTCAGCTGAGGAAACAGTCAAATATTGACCATGAAGGCTACCCTAATCCTCATGTTCCAAAATATCTACTGAAACTTGCTTCCTACACTTTGGTACAAATCTGAATTACGAAATCCATTTTCCTCCACAAACCTTAGAAAAGGAATATTTGAGATGTATCTTTATTATAATCTTCACAAAAGCTAAGAGTAAGCTATTAATCTTTTCTATATATAAAGCAATTAGTGTAGACACTTGCTCAGTTGGAAAAGGCACAGTCTGTAGCGGGAGGCAAGCAGCCACCATTGAATTCAATTACAGTCATTGCCTAATACTAGCACATTTAGATCCAAACATCTAGGACATGATCTAGATAGAAGATAAAAGCAAAGTTATGATCTAAAACCACATAATCAAAAGTGATAGCATTTATTGAACATCTTTTGACAAATGAGTACTTTTCAGCAAAGTTATGATCAAATATATTTTGTTCTGCCCAGCTAATGAGAGAACCTGAGGATCAGAGATGAACAGAAAATCAGTACTGAGTTGCAGGTAAGAAGATAATACTGCAAAATTACCCCCAATTGAGACGCCCATAGAATTAAAGATAGTAGCTCAGTCAGAAAAAAAGCCAATATTATTCTTTTTTTGGCTATGGATTGCTTAGGCTATCTGGGGTCATTTCTGGTTTCATATAAATTTTAAAATTTCTTTTGTTTCTGGAAGAATGTTGTAGGTATTTTGATTGAGATTGCATTGATTCTATAAATTGCTTTTGGGAAAAAGGTCATTTTTACAATTAGTTTTATGAGTCCATGCACACATGATGGTCATTTTTATAACATTAGTTCTACCAGTCCATAAGCACATGATGTCTACCTGTCCATGAGCACATGATGTCTACCTGTCCATGAGCACATGATGTCTACCTGTCCATGAGCACAGGATGTCTACCGGTCCGTGAGCACAGGATGCCTTCCTATTTTCTTGGATCTTTATCAATGTCTTTCTTCAGAGATTTAAAGTTTTCATGGTAGAGGCTGTTAACTGCCTTGGCCAGGTTTATGCCAAGGAATTTTATTGTCTTTAATGCTGTTATAAACAGGAGTGTGGTGTAGGAGGTCCTTCTGTATTTGGGTTTCTTTCATTGGTTAATAAAGAAACTGCCTTGGCCTTTTGATAGGGCAGGACTTAGCTAGATGGGGAAAAGAGAACAGAATGCTGGGAAGGGGGTAGAGTCAGAGAGAGCTGCCCGCCATGAAGCTCCCAGGTCAGACACGCTGAATCTTTCCCAGTAAGCCATGACTCGTGGTGACACACAAATTATTAGAAATGGGTTAAACGAATATGTGAGAGTTAGCCAATAAGAGGCTAGAGCTAATGGGTCAGGCAGTATTTCAATGAATACAGTTTCTGTGTAATTATTTCGGCGGCTGGGAGCGGGGCCGAAGGACACAGCCCACTCCTCCTCTTACTACAGGAGTGTGCCCAAGGTTTCCTTCTCTGTGTATTTGTTGTTGGTGTATAGAATTCCACTGATTTATGAGTTGGTTTTGTACTTTGCCTCTTTGCTGTAATTTTATAATATTTCTAAAAGTTTTCTTATAATTTTTTTTGTAATCTCTTCTGTATAATATATTATCTACAAATTGGGATAATTTAACTTTAGAGATACTGCCATTCCACATTTCAAGATATATTATAAAGCTATAGTAATAAAATAATACAATAGTGGCATAAAACAAACATATAGATCGATGTAATAAAATAGCAAAGCCCACTTGAGAACTCATAACTACATCAATCTGATATCTGACAATGATTCAGAAACATACACTGGAGAAAAGAGAGTGTCTTCAACAAAATGCTGGTGGGAACACTTGATGTCTGTGAATGGAAGAACAAAATTATACCCAAATCTATCACCCTGTACAAAAAATAAAGTCCATGTGAATAAAATACCTCAATTTGAAACCTGAAATGCTAAAGTTACTAGAATAAAATATAGGCAGTACACTACACAATATATGTGTTGGAGAGGACTTTGAATTGGACTGTACTTGTCCAAAAATCTAAGGCTAGAAATTGACAATGGGATCTCATAAAATTGAAACGGTTCTATACAGTTAAGAATACAATGCGTGAAGTGAAGAAGAGATCTAGAGAATGGAAGAGAACCTTTTGCCAGCTATAAGTCTGAGATTTAGTACCCAAAATATATAAAGAACAAAGTCAGGAAAATGAATGATATAATTTAAAAAATTGACTAAGAATCTAAGATAGAATTCTCAATAGAAGAAATCATACTGCCTCAGAAATATCTCCAAAAGCATTTATCATCCCTAGTATTTAGAAAACTAAATATTAAAGCACTTTTTAAATTTTCACTTCATGCCAATCAAAATTTCTATGATCAACAAAGCAGCTGAAAAACTGCTGGTACTCTTTTGGGAATGCAAATTGTTACACACACTGTGGGAATAATTATGAAGAATCCTTAAAAATCTAAAATGAATCTACCATATAAACCACTCCTTGGCATATATCCAATGGATTCGATGTCCTGCTCCAAAGACACTTGCTCAGTGGTAGTCATTGCCACTTTTTTTTCCAAATTGCTAGAAAATGCAAACAACTTGCATATCTGTCTTAGTCACTTATCTCTTGTCATAAAGAGACACCATGATTAGGACAGCTCCTATAAAATAAAAAAAATTTTAATTTGGAGCGAGCTTACGGTTTCAAATGTTTAGTGTATCACCATCATGTCGGGAACCATGGTGGCATGCAGGTAAGGGGATAGAACAGTAGCTGAGAGCTACATGTTGAATCACTGGCAGGCAGATGAGAGGACACTGAGCCTTGTGTGGCATTTTGAAACCTCCAAGACCACCTCAGTGAAACACTTCCTCCAAGAAGGCCATATCTACTCCAACAAGGCCACACCTATATAAGCCTATGGGGGCCATTCTTATTCAAGCCACCACAGTATCCCTCCACAGATAAATGGGTAATTAACATGTGGTACATAAGCACAGTGGGATATTATTCAGCTGTAAAGAAGAATGACCTCATGAAGTCTTCAGGTAAGTGAATGGTCTTAGAAAACATTCTACTGAATGAGGTAACCCAGATCCAGAAAGACAAACCACACGTTCTTTCTCGCCTGTGGTTTCTAGCTCCAAATCTTCATATCTGAATATACAGCAAAGACTAACCACAGAAATTAGAACAGTATAATGGGACTCTCAGGCTACAGGTGATGTGAGGCACGGAATGGGAAAATGGGAAGGGGCTCCACTTGTGGGTAGAGGGAGGTACCGAAGGAGAAGGAAAGAGGAGGTACAAAATACACCACGATATTTAATGAAGCCTCATGGAACCTTATTGTTTCATATTTACCTAAAATTATACACAATACATATGCACTATATATGTATACATTACATACACACACATATGTGAGGTTATGACACTTAGGCTGACAAGAATTACACCCTAACAAATCTCCTGTACTAGGCACAACAATTTCCCCTTAAGTAGTTGCTCAGTGTAAGCCAAGCATTGCCCATGTTTGCCTCTCAGAGGTTGAAGGTAAGTTCATGTTGTTGAAGACACCACATACTTAGGACATAGGACTCAGATTATCTGAGGTGAATCTAACCTGAAAGACTCCTTTCTTCAGTCAAGCTTCTGCGGTACAAGAAAATACAGTACAAGCTGTCAAGAGAGGTGTAATTAATAATCCTATCCAGTAGTGACACTTCAGAGAAAAGGAGAATTAGCCTCTACCTGGGATGAATGGTCTAATTGGTTACCCAATACAAAGTGGTCATCCCTAAAACCACAAATTAAAATCAAATAGCCAAAACAAGCTGAGCATGTTGTATTTATTTAGTGATGCATGTGTGTATGTGTGTGTGTTTGTGAAAATCATCAGCAAAGGAAAAAGAGGCTATCAGTTTGAAAGTGGAGGGCACAGGAAAAGACTTGGAAGGGGTAGGCATGCGAGGGGTTGGAGGGAATAAAATGAATGAGTAAATTGATGTAAATATTTTAATTATGATATATAAAAATAAAATAAAACTAAACAAAGGAAACTATTAAGAGAGTATGGAAACACCCTCCAGAGTTTGGAAACACTTTTGCTAACTGTAAATAGTAGGTTAACATCTAGAACATGTAAAGAATCACAAAAATTGTATACCTAAACATAAATCTTCTACTCAACAAATTGGTCAGTGAACTGAGTAAACAGCTCTCAAAAGAAGAAAGCCAATCAGAAGTCCAATCTCTGTGCTTCACTAGAGGCCCAGTGATTAATTTGCCATGTACAAGTTTGGGGTTCATGACATTCTTGGATTCTGTAACACAATAAATATCTTCCAGTCCCTCAGGAGACACAATAGAGTGTCTAGAAAAGTGTTTGATTATTATAATTTTGGTGTTGTGTACTGCTTGCTGAAATGTTTCTTAACACCCTACAATGTCTAAAAACCATCACAGCTTGTCAATGCCACTTTGAGACATTCTATCATAAAGAAAGAGGTCAACACAAACATTTTCCAATATAGATAGAAAGAATTTCGCAGCCATGGAAAATAGCAAGGGAAAAGGTCTAGTCCAGTGCCCGACTTTATTTTACTTGGTCTTGTAACACTGTAATCTTTTCCTTATGTTTTATATGTCTATATTTCTCTACCTCCTCAAATATACTGACAACTTTTTTTGCTGAAATTTCAATTTATTATTTAAAACCATCACACATGTTCATCTTATATGTGCATGTTGGCTATGATTCTAAACATATTGGGAATTATTTTAACAATAAGTATATAGTATTAAAATAATCTATAATAAAAATTAATAAGTATATATTATTATTTAATAAGCATATATACTTATATATACTTATTAATTTTTTGGAAAGTTTCATATTTGAAGTTAATGAACCATGAATCCTGAAAGGAAACCAAGGTGCCAAACGGAGGTTTAGTCAGCATACAAGTTACATGGACTATATGCCTCAGTAGCCTCTTCTGCCACCTCAGCAGCATCACTTCAAAATCAGTTCTGTGGTTCACCAAGCCTGACTGAGCTCTCTTCCTACATAGTTAGCCATACCACAACATACACTGTAGAGCCCATTCCTTTGTAATGCTCTGTTTTCTAACTAAATATGCTCAATTAAAATGGAAATATTTCCTATTGCCCTCCTATATTTTACCTTTTCAAGAAAAATAGCTTTTGTTATGATGCAAGATTCCTTTGAGAGTAAAATAAGGATTCAGTTTCCCCTTGTCTTCACAGACCAAAGAACTTTGAAGACACTCTCTGAGTCTGCAGGATGAGTGTCAGTACACAATGGGCATTAATTAGGATGCAATTGGCAGAACTGAGAGCTGCTTGTACCTGAAAGCTGGAGCAATTTTATATTATAACATTAACAAAAGAAAGCTGCAAAAATACATTTGGATATTTGAAGATATGGAAAGCACTTGAATATAGTACCAAATTATTCCAAATCTCAATTCACTCTTTATTAGTTATTAGAGATTAATAGGTTACAGAAGGTCTCTGTATCTCTTAACCCACTGTAACATTTCCAGCGTGGATTCTGTGATAATAATGTCAAGCATGAATTTATGTTTAAATTATGCTTGCAATTCATGAAGAATGGTAGACACAGCATGCTGCAAACATAGCTATACTACTGTGTTCATGTTTTTGAACACTTGATCCCCAGTCGGTGGTGCTATTTGGAAATTATGGAACCTTTAGGAAGTAGAGCCTTACTGGAGGAAATATATCATGGTAGCATGTAATATTTCTATCCTGTCACCACCTTCATGTCTGCTTTGTGTTTGTATATCAAGATGGGGTTTCTAAGCTTTCTCTCTGGCTGCTTGCTATTATGCCTTTCCTGCCAAGTATGGACTCAGCTTCTGAGATGGTAAGTCTTTGGTAATTTGAATAAGAATGACCCTCATAGGATCATATATGTGAATGCTTGGTCTCCAGATGGTGGAACTACTTTAAAAGGATTCAAATGTGTATCCTTGTTGGAGGAGGAATATTGTGAGAGATGGACTTGAAGTTTCAAATGTCTGCGCCATTTGCAGTTAGCTCTCTTCTTCCTTAAGCTTATGGATCAAGATGCAAGCTCTTCCTCCAGTGAAATGCCTGAAAGCCTGCTGCCATGCTCCCCTACTGGATGATAATGGACTCTAACTTTCTAGATTTGTGAGTTTCAATAAAAGTTTCCTTGTGTCTTATCACACCCATAAAAAGTAACTAAGACAAAGCCCAAATAAACTCTTTCTTCTAAAGGATACCTTTATGATAGTGTTTTATCACAGCAGTGGAAGGTAACTAATAAAACTATAGAATGTAACTTTTGTCATGTAACAGTATTATACATGCTTATAGCATCATGCTAAATACACATTACCAATAAAGGATGGAAGGCATTCACTATCTGACAAAGAACATTATTTTTAAGGTTAGCAATTCAACTTTTCCCTGTACATAATTATATTATATGTACCACAGACTCCCTATTTTTAAATGATTACCACATCTATAAATTTTAGATGTCAAATAATTACTGAATAACTTAGTTTGCAGCCAAATAAAATTTGAATGAAAATATTTTGTACAAAGAAAGAAATTGATTAGAAGTCAGACTTAAGATTATTTGGTAGGTATGAAAATCTTTTGCTGGAAGATAAGTTTGGAGGAGTTACAAATATTGTATGATGAATTATGCCATCTTATTCCACAAAAATGTACATTTAAGTCAAGAAGGTTAGTGGGTGCTAACCTTCATGAAGTATAAACACAGATGTTGAGCCAAACGATTTCATTGAAGAACCACACAACCTGTTTTTTGCTGATTTGGGAGTTTTAATAAGGTAAGAGCCAAGGAACATAGGCAATTCTCTGAAACTGCAAAAAGGCAAGTAGGCCACCTCTTTCCAGAACCTCCAAGGAAACACAAGTTTACTGTCACCTGAATTGTAGACCATCAGGGTACATATTTGGACATTTTACCTCCAGGAAAAAATTTATGATGTCTAACCTAACAAATTTGTATATTGATGAGTGATAGAGAAGGCAGTATTATTTGTCAATACTATTTATCATTAGCTACCCAATGGTAAAAGAATTTCCTTTAGCGTATGCAGGTTAAAAGAAAAAAGAACCATTCATACACAGCTATAGGCCTGCATTGAATCATGGATGATTAGAAAGGCTTTACAGGGATTAAGACAAAGAGCACACACAGGAGGAGTCAAGACGTATCACAGACACAAATATAGAGGAACTACTCTTTTGATGTGCTGTGAGGGGTTAAGGCACTGCAGCTATTTATTGATTGACTCAGCCACGTGATATGTTTAAGACTGCTCACGATTTTTCAAGGAACTTGCTAGAGATAAACACTGGACACAGTTCCCATCTTTGGGAACTCTCAATCCTCTAGAAAGAAAAGACAACCAATGGAAAAATACTGTGGGATATTACTTAAATTAAGAATAAAATGCCATGGACAAGAACATGTGCTTGACACCTAATTTAGACTGAAAGAATCAAAAGAAGCTTGCCTGGAGAAAAAGTGTCATTTGTAATGGAGCACTAAGGACAGTAGTGCTAGAGAATCCAAAAGTCTAAGAGAAAACCTTAAGCATATAGATTCCAATAGATAAGATCAGTACTATGGATAGCTCATTGAACGCCAACTTACTTAGACATACACATCTGGGAAATAGTTCAAATTTCACATGGGGATTTTGATCCTTTAAGACTCATGTACTCCAACTCTTAATTCTGGCATGTAATGTATAAACTTTCATTTTAAATGACAAAGCAATGAATGATTGGGAATGGAAATGTCTTTACTTTTCATATAGTTTGCTTCAACGTCCAGAGACATCCGGTAAGAATAACTAATCAGCAAAGTGACTTAGTAATGACACAACTAGGCCAGTAAATGAGACACTTGAAAATCTGACCTGGGCATCATTCATAGCACTGCAAAGCAGGGAAAAGGCTCTCAGAGCAGACTGAGATTCATTGGTGGGTCAAGCTTTTGTAGATACTATAATAGACAGACTTCTAAGAATCAGCATGGCTCTATCATCTAATACATCCCACTTGTATATTTAATAAGCACCAATGTGCATCCCAGAGTTCTCACAGTGACTGTTACCACAATGAGAAAAGTTGACTACATTTCCAACCAACACAAAGTTTTAAGGTGCCACATTTTCCTGCTGTAGGAGACACCAAGAATGGCTGAAAGGCTAATTATCTGGATTCTAATATCCTTTGAGGCTGTGTGAATTGGGATAAAGTACAGACATATTATACAAACTCATGTTCTCCCTTAAAAAAAAAGTTCATCACTTAAGTAAGAAGTTGTGGGTGTTGCCTTCAAGGGATATAGTCACTGGAGTGATGGGCAGAGAGCACCCAACTGTCCATAGCTGCCTTTGGAGGATGAGGAGAATGTTTAGAACTAAGCGATGAAGACAGCTTCTGGGGACTGGGAATGGGCAACATTTTCTTACCATAGATTAACTGCAAACTTGGTTTTAGTATATTCATTATATTTATATAAATATATATGTATTTATGTATTATATTTAGTATAATCCAGTTTTGGGTGCTAGATATTTGGCTCAATGGTTAAAAGTAGGCACCAGTCTTCTGGTCTTCTAAAGGACCCAAGTTTGGTTTCGAGGTTCCGCACGAGGCAGCTTTTGACCACCTTTAACACTAACCCTGGGGGATCTGAAGCCCTTTTCTAGCATCAAAGGGTAACCACACACAAGTCAATTCACTCTTACACATATACACACAGAAACAATAATTATTAAAGAAAATATAGATACGGTTTGGTCCTTATAACTTTTAGATCCATAGGGAAACTTGGTACTATTTAAACCAGCGAATGTTTGATAAATTATGTGGTTTAATTCTCTAGGTGTGTGATATTTTCCTACTAAGCAGAAACCAAGCGTAACATGAAAGCAAATACTTTCATTTTGAAATAAGCTAATTTCTTACTTTGTGATCAATAGGTAATTTGTAAGCATTTGCAGCTTCCTTGGGTTTGCTGCCATTTCGTAAGCTAAGAAGTCTTTGTGTGCGTCGAGTGGCATTTTTCCTCTCTGCTTAGTTTAGACATGAGCAATCCTACAAATACATGCTAAGGGAGCTGTTATTGTGCTATTTGGTTGCATTATGCAATTACTGTGTATTATGGAATTCTCTGATGCTCTGTGTCTGAATGATAAAATGCAGGCATTCAGAGCTGAAAGAGATGGAGAAAGATAATTTTTTCCCTTAAATTTCTATCTGAGTCAAACAAAATTTTGTTGTCTCAAAATGAGTGCTGGGGCTAACAAACAACAAAAGGTGTTGCTTGTTATCCCCCTAACATCACTGCAGTCTTTCAAGGCCTAGAATCCTGTATGCAAACAATTACAGCCACAATGCCATCTTTTAGAACAGCAGGTCTCATAGTACTACTTCACAAGCATCCAACTTATTCTTGTTGGCAGCTTCACCCTTCCAGAGCTCTAGAACCTGAAATCCAATGCAATGGTTTTACTCATTAATTATTGTAAAAAATCTCTGTAGTGTGGCAGCTGAAATTTCCACATTGTATTAGAACAACCCAAATAAATTCTCTATTGTAGCATCATCTTTCTGAACATTTAGAGTCCCGCAGAAGACATCATTTTGGATGAGGATGGAAGCCAGTAGCACACTTGCCAAGTTCACCCACCTAGTACTCAGGCTGGGACAAATTCACTTATTTAAACTTTTTTTCCTTGTTTGAAATCACATGGTTCACCATAGGCCTAAAGATGAAATTGCTTGGAGAATGATATCAAACTTTAAGTGGACAAGATCACTAGCTAAACCAGGACTAATTACATTTTCTATACTTACGAAACTGCCACCTGTATCAAGAGATTACTTCCTCTTCCCCAAGGGCATCAGAAGACAGAAGGTTTTCATTCTTCATGGATTAATTTTTCCAAGCTTTTGTAAATGAGGAGCTATTTTACTTAGTTATTCTGAAGATCTACTTTTCAGAAAGTAGGTCCCTTTAAATATTGTTTAATATACATTCCCATTACGACACCTACATTACAATGAGAATGTTTCATTCTCATTGTAGCACTGGCTGTTAGCAAACAAGCTGACCTTGATAGATTCCTTTCCCAAGAGAAAAAGTACCAAAGCCAGTGTCTGGAGAAATGCTATTTTTACATTGCAATCTCAGAACAACTACATTATACCCATTCTAAAAACATAATTGACTCACAGCAAGTAATACCACAGTGAGTGAATGTGTCACCCATGCCATCATGTGGAGCTTTAGGTCTGACCAGAGGCCACCAACATTCAGAAATGGAGACAGGACTCAAACCTAAGTTTGACATCTAACACCTCAATTCTAAAGATCTGCCCACTAGGCAAACAGTTACTCACACAGGTAGCTCTAAGGTTCCCATGTTTAGAGAAATGCCAGATGATCACCTCTGTCTAGTCTTTAGCAAAGTTATAGCATGGTCTCCAAGGTTCCCACCCTTTCTTATCCTTTCTGTAACACCTTCCACTCCACTGTGGTTGTGGCAAGAACAGATGATGGAGTATCATTCCTATGATTAGACTATCAGTCTTCTGTCTGTGAGTTCATCAAAAGGCAGATTACTATGGGTGGGCCTGACCTAATCAGAGGAACTCTTTGAAGGAAGATAAAATGTCATGTGTCATGCCAGAAGGATCCATGATATCTGTAAAGATGCAGAATGCATGACATCTGCAGCCAACAAGCAATAATTTCATATTAACACCCATGCGGGTGTGGGAGAGGTTCTGAGCCTCCTGAGGATGCAGTCAACTAGCAACCTGCTACAGCAACATGATTCTTTCAGTAGTATAGACAGATGGTTTGTGCTCAGGTTCAAGGTAACTTGTTATGTACAACAGAGAACTAGTACAGTTGCCTTTTTCTCACCCCTTTGATATATTGTCCCGGCTCTGACCCCTCCATCTCTCTTTTCTATCGTTATCCACAATTGGTCATGATGCAAATCATCTGACGAGTGACCCAATCCCACAGGAATAAGGACGCTGAAGTGTGAGTTATTGCAGGGGAGGCCTGAAAATGAGATATACAAAAGATGGAAAGTTTGGGACTAGGAGGTCTTGCCAAGCAAACTTATTAAGAAGAGCATCGTGCAGTACAGTACAGACTGTTTTTAGAGGGAAATATCCCAGTATCAGGAGAGAGCTAAATCAAATAATTCTGGCAAGAGAATACAGGATATCTTAGACATGGCTGCCTTAGGACTAATAACCTTCAGTGGGGAAAACCAGGCTCCAGGAACTAAAACCTTAACTCCTTTGTGACTGTACCTCCAGATTCAGACCAGATCTTGCCAAGTTTGCTCCTTGGCAAGGACACAGAGCTAACAGTCCCTGTATCTTTTCATTGGGGCCTCTAAGAAATTGTTAAGTTGGTTCGTCTCCCAAAACTATGGGCTCCCTTCCTTCCATGTCTGTACCTGTATCTAATCCATGTCAATAAATATTTTCCACCGTCCATATACACTTTAATCCATAATTTAAGATACAGGTATGCCTAATGGCCATGCATATCTTGCTAATTATTTTAGTTTTTTTATGTTTTCATCTCTCCTCATTTCTCACTAGATATATAAACAAAATAATTGCCTAGAGTGGTGGTCTATTAGTCATAGTAGACATAAGCTTCACAGACACAGACATCATCAATATTATTTGCCACTGATTCTTGAGTATGTAGTACTGTACCCATCACACAGTACACTTTTAAAAATATATGTCAAGTGAATTAATACATCTGGTATTATACAGAGAGAAATGCTCAGTGGCAAGAGATGTGCTTTCAGTTCGTAACTGTGTGGTATCTGCATCCTCACACTGTCAGATAGATCCTTTTCTGCACTTGATGCTCACCCAGTGTTGCTGAAAGAAAGGAGCAGACACCATGCAGGCAGTAACAAACTTATTTATGTACACCATTGAGCAGCATCAAAACTAGCTGACTTAGCATGTGGCATTGTTTTCAGACACCCATTTCCCTGTATCTCTTCTAAGCACAAATCAAAAGGAATGATTCTATTTCTCTGAATCTGTACAAAATCAGGTGAAGTGAGCTAGCAGCTTTGATGGAGAAATGTGGTGTTTATCATGCCCATGTCAGCAATCCAGGCCATTTTGACCTCCAGAGAATGTCATAAGTCAGCAGAACACACTGTAGAATTTATAGATGTGCTTAGCCCTGGAAGGTGTCACAGTTTCCTTTTCATCTGTTACAGAGTCAATGCACACAGTACCTTGTCCTGTCTTTCCCTTCTCTGATATTCCTGCAACATGTCATCAGTGTAGAAAAAAAAATCCTAAGTGTTTTGGGAAACGTAGAAGGAACAAAATCCCCAAGGAACTAAGATTTCAACCAAGAATTATGGCACAAACCTTAACATTACTTTTTATCCATTATCATTTGATTCACTTTTAAAACATGATTACAATCTTCATCCAGCAAGTGAAGGAAGCAGATGCAGAGATCCACAGCAAAACACTGGTCTAAGCTCCCAAAGTCCAGTTGAAGAGAGGGAGGAGTGATGGTATGAGCAAGGGGGTCAAGACCATGATGGGGATAGCCACTGAAACAGTTTACCTGAGCTAATGGGAGCTCACCAACTCCAGCCTGACAGTAGAGAAACCAGCATAAGACCAAACTAGGTCCTCTGAATGAGGGTGACAGTTGTGTGGCTGGGGCAGTCTGTGGGGATACTGGCAGTGGGACCAGGTTTTATTCCTTGTGCTTGAACTGGCTTTTTGGAGCAAATTCTCTTT
>PVIU01010680.1:0-68748 GCA_004026605.1 Ondatra zibethicus | reverse complement strand
CTCACACAGGAGCGGACCAGGCAGCAGAGTGTGCACTCCTCACACAGGAGCGGACCAGGCAGCAGAATGTGCACTCACTCACACAGGAGCGGACCAGGCAGCAGAGTGTGCACTCACTCACACAGGAGCGGACCAGGCAGCAGAGGCGCCGGAGCTGGGCTTCTAAGTGTCTCCCTCAACAAGTTCCTCTGATGCTTTTCAAAGTTGTTAGAGTTTAGCCAGATGGGATGGCACTTATCTATAATCCCAGCACTTGGGAAGGAGCGGAGACAGGAGGATCAGGAATTGAAAGAGAGCATTGGCTACATTGCAAACTCAAGGCCAACTTGGGCTACAGAAGACCTTGCCTCAAAGAAGTTATAGAAGGCAGAAGCTCTCCTCAGCGGCATCAGAGGATGAGCCCAGGATCAAAACTGGTTCACTAGGAAGAGGAAAGTTACGACTGAAGACAGACTGCCACCATGGATGAAAGCATGCCACCCCCTCAAGTCCTGTGCCTCTTGGGGAGGCAGCAATACTGCCTTGTGACACTGTGTCCAAAAGACGGAGGTGAGTTACAAAAGCAGAATGTTTAAAAAATAATCTATCAGACAAATATGCTGAAGACGCACAATTAAGACATTACATCATTTAATATGTGTGATTCTATTAGATATCTGTACATGGTATAAATCGAAAATCCTGAGGGATCATTTCAGTGAGGGAATTCATCATGCCTGTGTTTTGTTTTCATTTCTTTCTCCAAAGAAAAATGTAAAAGAGAGAACATTTCTTGAGAGCGATCCCTAAATGTGACATGAGGTCAGCCCGGTGTTCGCTGGGAACAGCGACGGAGAGGCTCGGTAGAGGAACCACAGACCAGTGTGTTAAGGACCTAGCATGGTGTTCACTGGGAGCAAAAGGATGTTTGCTGAAGGGAACAGCTGCTCTCTCATGAGAGGCAAGTTCGGCAACAGAAAAGGGGAAGGGTCGAGCATGAAGCTCACCCACAAGCGCTGAGAGGCATTTGACCAGCACGTTTGATTCAAACACCACTGCAGAAGGGCAGGGTAATGTTGAACCGACAGGGCTTTGCTGGTGTATGTAACACGACTTTTCCCAGGTGGAAGGACAAGACTGTGGCATTTGGCATCCTCACTGCAACTTGGGAGCAGGCATTGCTTCCTAGACACCAGCATCCCGACAGAAGTTACTTTTCTTTTAGATTGAAGGAAGTCTTTCTGCTAACACTGTGTTTTCAAAGAAATGGAGAGGAGGCAAGGAGATGGCTCAGACAGTCAAGTGCTCACCTTGCAGGCATGAGGTCGTACATTCAATTTCCTGAACCCATGTACAACAGTTGTAAATGGTTCCCAGCAGGGGGGAAGCAGGAGCAGGTGGATCTCAGCTAGTCTGGCCTCATCTGCCAACTTCAAATCTCAGTGATAGGCTCCTTTCACATGAGGTAGACATTCTCAAGGAATGGCACCGGAGGCTGACCTCTGACCTCTACATCTATGTGTTCCTACACACACCTTTACATGCACACATGGACACACACATAAACACACACAAAGAGAAAAGTAACTACTTCAAAAATGGTTGATATTACCACCTAATGTGTCTTTCTAGACAGAACACTGTTCTTTCTGTGACTTATCCTGAATATTAAACATCCTCATAAAGAATTATTTTCCAAATTATTTACAGGAAAGTTTTCCCTCCCACAAAACTCACTCTCAGTTGCATCTTCCCCAAGCCTTTCCCCTTTTAAAACCTACAAGCTGTCCCCACCAGCCAGCCACCCTGGGGTTGAAGCCTGAGTAACCATGTTAACCTGGGCATACCAAAGTAAGTGGTAGAAATCCATGCGAGCCTTCTTAAGAAGCAGAACGGGAGGGCCAGAGCGGTGACTCAGTGTTTAAGAGCACTGGCTGCTCCTTTACAGGGCCAGAGTTCAGTTCCCAGCATCCAACATGGCAGCTGATGAATGCCTCCGCCTCTGACGCAGAGCATCTGATGCCGCCTTCCGGACGCCACAAGCACTATACGGACCCACCGTCTACACAGAAGTCTGTTTACAAAGTGGCCGGTTGTGTTTATTTTACGATGCACACAAATGGCTTGGAGAATACTTATATGGGGTTCATTCTGAACAGAAGAGCCATCGGCTCGTGTCAAAAGCAGTGTACTCCAGTTCTTTCATTGGACAGCTCCGCGTATAGTTCTCTACGGGGCTCGCCATGCTCACTCACATTGTATTCCCTGCTTCCCCCGCCCAGCAATCTTTCCTGATATGCACACTCAGAGGTACAAGGTTCTTACTGGCCAAAGCAGACTTTAAAATAAGGCAGAAGTATTGTGCCTTGTGTCTCCTTCACAGAAGTTCCTGGGAGGCCAGGGTCATACCATGCATGTGCCAGAACACAGCAAACATTGAGCATGCATAGTGGGGCTTTCTGTGGCAAAACGACCACTGGTGCATACACGGGACAGGGCGGAAAGCAAGAATTCTGACTGTTGCAGGAATATTTGGGGCAAGAAGAACAATTTCAAAAGCCAAGTGTAATGACATGCCGCAACCTGAGCAGAAGGTCAGGAGTTCAAGGCATCCTCAGCCGTGCAGTGAGTTTCAGGCCATCCTGGTCCGGGACCCTACGTGATTGTTTGAAGTTGAACTCTTCCATGTAGTCTCACGTATTTTAAATTCCTGGCCTCCAGCTAGCGGTGCTGTATGAAGAGGTTGTAGAACCATCACGAGATGAAGGCTTGTTTAAGGAAGTGGATCACTAAACCCAGGCCTAGGGGTTCTAGCCCAGCCCCATGCCCAGCTCACTCCTTGCTGCGTGTGGATGCAATGTCACTAGCCAGCCTCTTGCTTCTGCCACCACGCCTTCCTTCCTTGTTCCGCATCTTGGCACTGTGGCAGACTCTATCCCACTTGACTATGAGTCTAAATAAACCCTTTCTCCCTAAAGTTGCTTCTGTCAGAATGTTACCATAGCAATAAGACATAAACTAAGACACCCTCCACAAAACAACCAAACAGAAGAGTTCAGACTACAGGTCTCTTTGAAGATCACAGGGGTTAGCACCATCCTCCAACATCATCTCTGTGGCTGTTTTTAGTGTTCTTTATAGACAATTTGCGGGATAGCAAAAGAAGCGGAGCGGGGAGGGAGAATGGTTTCAGAATTGTGTTTTTCTCTGGGACATCGGCATAATTCCAGTTCCACCCCACAACTCTCTATTTAGGAAGAAGAACTGGGGCGCAGGCAGCTGTAGTCAACATGGGTCATCATGAGGATCTCATGAATTAATGGGAATAAAGCATTTCCCAAAGATAGCTACTATCTCCCCGAGTCTCAAAAGGGTTATTCAGCTTTATTAGAATCCAGCCATTCAGTGTATAGGGACTGAAGGGACAGTGGTGACATCCATGAGGGTCGTGTCTGTGACATACATTCAGATACGCTCCTGTGTGAAGTAGGGTTTTGTTTCCCCGCAGATTCCATCCTGAATAATCGAGTGACATCACAGATGTCCCCAAGCTCCAGGCACAAAGAGAACCTCTGTCAGCGGAAGATCAGAGACATTTTCTGATGATTATAAATATAACTAAGTTTTCTAAACCAGAGAATCATGAATCACATTAAAATTAGTCTATTAATCGGGGTCAGAACTATGCAATTCAACTCTTCCGCTGAAAATCTGTGAGGGGTTTATCACATGTCCCGAAGTTTCTCTAAAGGGGGACCCTCAGGGTAACTCACAAAAGACATCGAGAGCCTGAGAGTAAGACAATGGAATCATTCCATGCATCCACCTCCCCTTCTCTTCGTTGGCATTTGAGCTAACTGCTGACTGGCTCTGCCTCAGAACCGGCTGCACTGTGGATTCGTTCTCCATTTCTGCACTCTTCTTTCTTCTAGTCCCACTTTTACTTCCTCTCTCGCCACCCCCAACCTTTCCTCTATAATTTTGAGCACAAAACACACATTTGGGAGAGCCGAGTGCCTGCCACAACCCCAGAAATGTGAACCTGCTCCAAAGACCCTCTGTCTCAAACCTTCACCATTGCATGGTGCAGCTATGCTGCTGGGTTAGCAATGCTCTTGGACCACCTTTCTTAAGATACAATTAAAAAACAGGGGAGCTGTTTAGATTGTCTCTGTGATGATCTAATAGGTGTGTTGAGGTTAAAGTCACAACTAGTGTTTGATGTATGTGTCTCCTTTCTTTCCTTCAGCATTTAAGCAACTTGGTGCCTCCCTTATCTTCAAAACAAGACAAAAATAACAATGCAATCATTCTATAATGTCTAAAACTTTCTTTTCTTGATGTATCCTTTGCTTTTCACTCTACTCCTAATGCTGGGGGTTTTGCGGAGTTGTTTTTCTTCCTACCAGTTTATATTAGATGTTCAATAATCAACAACCAATTTTAGTCCTTCCTTCCAATGTACTAGAGTTTGAATGTGTTACCCCAATTCACATGATAGAACATTAATCCCCAGTATAATGATGTGGATTTATGAGTCACTCGGGGGACTAAGATGAGAGCTGTTCTGGGAGCAGGGCTCAGATAGTGCCTGGCCTTAGGACCCTTATCCTCACCATTCCTTGCATGGAGAAGAGGATATTCCTGTTCTCATTCCTTTCATCTTCAACCACAGGATGCAATGGCTGGAAGTCCTATTAAAGACCAGATATGAAACTCTCAGCCTTGATCTTGCAGGTCTTCAGAGCTGTATGAAGCAAATCTTTATGATTTACCAGATTCCAGGAGTCTGTTAGAGGAACATCCAGCTTAGATACAATCTCTCCTTAGCTTTCAGGAGATGTGGGATTTCCCTCTGTATGCTGCGATTACCATTAATGAATATTGTTCTTAGCTTGGCTGCTTCATCCGGGTGCCACTACCCCAGCTAGCACAATCTCCTACTGTGGGTGACAAATGCCTCCTGTGGATATGTGTTTTCAACCTCAAATCAAGTAAGCTCTGTCCCCATGGTGGGTCCTGGGCCTTAGCTGCCTTTACTGTAGGACCTCCACCTTCTTTTTAATTTAACTTTCTTTCTTTGATAAGCAGTGTATGTGGCCGCTATGGTTGCTATGGCTGTTGTACTTGCTATCATTATTATAACTTTATCATTTGATCACTTGTGGGGTTTTACTGCTTTTCTTTTCTTTGAAACAGGATCTTACCCTGAGGCTCTAGCCAGCCTGAAACTCAGTATGAACCCCAGACAAGCCTTCAACTCAAAGTGGTCTTCCTGCCTCTGGCTCCCAAGTCGGGTGCTAGCCACGCTCCACCATGTTCCTTTCACTTCGTTACTATGAGCTGTAAAGATGTTGTCATTAGCTTCTTAGATGGGCATCCTGAGTTCATGAGATTGCTGATTTCACCCTGTTAGGCATTTGACACACATTTTTTAAATAAAAATATTTATGTCCAGCCCTGCCTGTGCTAAATAGTAGCTGGGCTCTGACTGAAACTCAGGAAGCTGACCAAGGCATAAGTGAAACAAGCAAAGGACAAAGGACAAGATGACATCAAAGGCTGCACTTATACGCAGAGAAGGAAACAAGAGACTGGAGAAGGAAGGGTGCATCTAGGCAGGGTAGTGGGGCTAGCTCAGCAGAGAAGGGTGTTGACTGTACAAGCATGAAGCCCCGAACTCAGATCCCAGTTCCCACATACACACCTGTCACTCCATTGCTGAAGGGGAGGGAGCAGTGGCCGGAGGGTCACTGCCGCTTTCTGACCAGCAATCCTTTCTGAGAAACCTTCAGTGAGAGATTCCATCCCTAGGAAATTAGACTTCCAGAGGTACAGAACCTCCTATGTGGTCTCTGCAAGGACATGCAAAGGCATGCACACCTGCCCACACATGAGAAAACATACACATAGATACCATACGTACAAGAATTCAAAATAGATATATAGATAAGTAATAGGTAGGTATATAGGTGATAGATGTTGATAATTGATGATGGGTAGAAAGATGAATGATAGAAAAATAGATAGATGATTGATAGATGATAAATAAATGATATACAGATACAGATGATTGATAGATTGAAGGACGATTAATAAAAACTCAGAGCGAGAAATTGGGGTTCAACCTGAGGGTCAGAAAAGCAAAACAGCCAGCCACTGGCTCTTACTTGAGCTCAGTCTGAAATGGTGATCCAGCCTTCAAGAATCTCAGAATGAGACTGTGACTGAGGGCTGTCTCCTCCTGTTTTATAATCCTCTCTAAGGCTGGAATTAAAGACGTGCACCACTGGGATTAAAGGCATACGCTGCCCGGTTGCTATGGCAACTAATGTGGCTACTGGGATTAAAAGTGTGTGTCACCACTGCCTTGTCTTTAAGGCTGACCTTTGGGGATGTTTTGCTCTCTGTTTCTCAGGCAGGCTTTATTTATTACAATACAAATGAAATGCCAGTACAATAGATGCTACACATAGGTGATTGGTAGATGATAGAGAAGCAATGAAGAGCTCTTCAAATGTGATATGTCAATGCTTAAAAAATAAAACATGAGAAGTAGCTGATGGTATAGTTGGAGAAGGTACAGCTGTACACATCTGTGTACTACCGGGACTGGGCGTATGCAAGCTAGGATATAGGGAAGGCTTTGCACACAGCCATCCTTGAACTGACTAAACCAACTTCAGCCTCATAAGGGAAACGACAGCTCAGGGTGAGGCTCTGAAAGGAAGCAGAAGCCACATCCTGTAGGGATTTATTGAATGCCCAGGTCATGAGAGGTTATCATGGGGGAAGAGATTGATATGTGGACGGAGAGATGTGATATGATTATAAAATAATGTCCTTTATATTTGGAAGGAGTCGTGCAGGCTACTGTGAGAGAAAGAAATCTGGGAACGTGGTAAAGTAATATGACCAATTTAGGAAACTGCGACTTTAGCACATGGGAGAAGGAAGGTGGAGGGGGAAGGTGGCAATGGAGAAAGCTCAGATGTGGGAAGCGTCAAGGTGTAATATGTAAATGGAAAGACTGGGATTCCTTGGCAGACTTAAACACGATTATGCATATTTACAAGAACATCTGATGACTATTAATCTATACAAACAGAGATGACTTCACTTCACATTGTGATTGTAATGGGGCTAATCAGTTAGGTGGGTGATACTAATTTAGAGGGAAGACTAATTTTGAGAAAATATTGAAAATACATTCATAATGAAGATTCGCTTGAAGACATGTTAAGCACCTTTGGAGTTGAATAAACACTTTATAATCATCAGCAACATATTAAGAGCTTTTGTCTCTGTCTTAAAAGTAAGTTCAGTACAATAGGAAGATTGTTCTGTTGTGACGAATGCATTCTTGACGAATCCTTTTGAAAGGAATGCTGTCAACTGTGTTATTCACAACCCCACAGCTTAACATGATAGATCATCCTCTAAATTCATTTAATGAAACACTGCTTATTTGATTACATGTCTATGTGCACACATGTGTGGCATTCATGTACATATACATATTTGCATGTGTGTGCACATGCATGTGGAGACCCAAGATTGACATTGGGTGTCTTCCTTGATCAATCTCCACTGTACATGTTTTGACAGGGTCCCCCTTTGAACCCTGAACTCTCTGCTTTGGCTATTGTAGCACACCAGCTTGCTCCAGGAATTCCTTGTGTTGGCCTCACTTTGACTGGGGTTACAGGTAGCCTGTTACACTTTTGGTTGGCCTTTTACTTGGCATTAGGGATTAGAACTCCTCTGACCTTCACAGGTGTGTGGCCTCTCCCGGGTCCCGTTCCTTACGCATTTGAAGGTGCATATGGGCCCAAGCTCAGCTTTATTCCTATCTCTGCCTCATCCAAAATGGATCAGCATAGAGAGTCACATAAGATAACGCTTGCTTGAGTTTGGGTTTTTGTTTTTAACTACACATGCTTTCCGTCTCCAATGTAAACTGGGAACGATCAATATCAAAAGACTTTCTATGCAGCAAGTATTAGAAGTAGCAGTCTCTGCCCCTTGTTTTAGAATAGAATTCTTTTTAAGTTTACTTAAAATAAATAGGTGCATTTAATTTCATGAGTATTCTGCTCAAATATATGTCTGTGCATGACATGCATGCCCGGTGACCATGGAAGTCAGAAGATGCTGTTGAATTCCCTGGAACTGGAGTGACAGATGGTTGTGAGCCCCATGTGCACGTTGGCATCAAAGCGGATCCTCTGAAAGAACAATAGCTGCTGAGCAATCTCTCCTGTCCCAGAACAGAGCTCTTTGCATTCATTTGTCTTTCTGGCTTTGAGTAAGATCTGGCCATGTGGTCCATGCTGCCCAGGAAGCATTGATCCTCCTGCCTCTACCTTTCAAGGGCTAGGATGATAGGTGTGAACCACCATGCTGAGACTGATGTACTTATTATTTTAAGCAATGCAAATATCCAAGATTAAAACTAGGAATGCGTGTTTACAGAGGTGTTCACACGTATTTGCAAACATCTAAGTTTCTCACTCTACCTATATGTAATATACGTGTGTGCATTTATCTGGGAAGATACTCAAATTAACAGTGCTTGCCTTGGGAAGAAAACAAAGGGATAGGAGTTGAAAAGAGAACTCGTGGATCTATTAATGTATCCAAGAAGCAGAGAAGGCAGATGTGAACTGTAACGTCTGAAAGCAACGATGCAGGGCCAGCTATGGCTAATATGGCCCCTCAAACAATGGCAGCGGGCTGCTACCAAACAAGGCTCTATAGCTAGGGTAAAAAACGTAATGGCCACTGCATCTGAAAGTCCCCTGAGTTCTAAGGAATGACACTGAGAGAACAATGTGAAATAGAATGTTCCTTGGCAGAGAACACAGTCCACAGTCTGATCCTGCTCTAATCTCTAATCTCCGGTGCACCTCAGAAGTTCACCTTTTAAAAGAAAGGGAGGTGTGTGTGTGTGTGTGTGAGAGAGAGAGAGAGAGAGAGAGAGAGAGAGAGAGAGAGAGAGAGACCACATGACAAGCTCACATGGAGGCCAGAGATCCACATTTAGTGTCTTTACCAATTGTCCACCTTAGTTTTTGAGACATGGTCTCTCACTGAATCTGGAGCTCACTATTCTCTCTAGGTTGGATGACCAGCAAGACCAGCTGTGCTTCTGGATGCAAGCTACAAGGCTCACAATACAGTGCTCACAGAAGAAGCTCCTATCTTCTGTGTACCCAGAGAGCTCCCGACAGTGCATCCTGCCCCACAGTACAGAACAGTCCAACAGGACCCTTGATTTTTTTATCTTTACTTCAGTGCTTTTTCAACAACAGACTTCATAAAACACCTCAGAAAACCAATTATAGATATATGATTTTCCTTTTTTTTTTTTTTTTTACTTTGCCTCCTTGTATTGTGTTCTTCCACACTAAATACCTATCCATTGGGCTTCATGAGGAGTCAGAAAATGAGAAACTGACAATGGAGACATTGAAAGTCCTATTCCTCGGGGAGAGGGGGGCTATGGTAGTAGTAATGGCTGCAGGCTGGAAGTTATGAAACAACTTATGGACACTAAGCCTCTACAGAGATAGTTCTTAAGGGGGACACTCAAGAACACTCTCAAATGTAAAACTTGTTCATAAATACTTGAATGCTGGTTCTAACACCCAAGGGCAAAACCAACATGCATAGAACCAATCAAATAATGATGAGAAAAAGCTACAGCATTCATGAGTCAAATTTTAAAGCCTCATATTTTAAAAAATAGGACAAGACTGATGAAAGGGAAGTGTATTGCAAGACATTCAAAGGTGGGGATACCCTACAGAGGGTTTGCATGGTTCTGGGGTACCCCACAGAGGGTTTACATGGTTCTGGGGTACCCCACAGGGGTTTACATGGTTCTGGGGTATCCCACAGAGGGTTTACATGGTTCTGGGGTACCCCACAGAGGGTTTGCACAAGTATTTAGTTTTTGCAGTTTTCTGGGGGAAAAGGCCAAAGCCCAGACAGCAAATCCCACAGTGACAAAGGTCCCTCCATCAGGGTGTAAGGATCTTAATACTGAAAAATAGACCTAACCCATGCCCCTTCGTGACATGATGGCACAGCACTTGTCTGGCTGTCCATGCTTTGGTTTTATCTAATATTTCTAGCACTGTGCCCAAAGTAAAACCATCTGATCATGCTTTGACAAAGACGCAAACCAAGCTCAGAGATGAGACCCCAGGTCTTGCTACTGTGAGCAAGTAGATCATTCAGGAAATGTCACACCTTGGGGAGTCACAGGAAAGGCTTTCAAGATGCAGCCTGGGCAAATCTGGGGTGGTTTCCTGGGGGTCAGCATTTTATGACCATGCCTTACCTAGTAGTGAAAAATAATCAGAATCTCCCTCTGCACTTAAGACAAACAGGAGAGAGGGCAGCCTGTGAAATCCATGGGGTGAAGGAACTGCCTCCCCTTTTTAAGAACACCATCAATTAAACCCAGGGGAGGCGGGGACAGTTTACTAGTTAATTAGTCCTTGGATGTGGGTCTTTCATGTGTAATTCGGAACAGGGACACCTGTTGTGAGGCTCTTCTAGCACAGGGGGAGCTGGGAAGCCAAACAATGCCAGAGAGGTCAGCACCAGAAAGAGACAGTGCTGTACAAAAATGTTCCTGTGTGATCTTCACCTGCAGTAAATAAAAAGAGAGTCCTGTGGGGTCCTGTCCCCACCAGCCCAGGGAGAACAAACAGATTCTGGCCCTCTTGGGGAGTCCTGAAAAGACTTGGTGTTAACTAATTGTTTTATAACCCAATTAAAAGGGAAGCAGAAAGCCAGAGAAATGCAAATAGAGCCAACAGGACTTTATCACATCCTGATGCATGGCACAGACCAAAATTAGTGACTCCTTCTCCTGGTGTCACTGGAGTAGCCCAGGAAACACTCCACAGAAACAGGGCCGGAGGATAAATATCCTAGTCTGTGGGAGCAGAAATTGAGCAAGCAGTTCGTTAAAGCAACACCTCCCCTGGCGATTCTCAGAGGATGAGGTCATTTTTTTTTTCCTAATTGTTGCCTCTAAACTTTCTGGTTGTAGACAAGTTGATAAATGTGGCCGAAGAAAGATTCCTGTTTGAATTGAGCCAAACCATGTATGAGTTCAGCTGCGGTGTCTATTTAACAGAAGAGTAATAAATGTGGGGCAGGCGAGGAGTATATTAATAGCTTTATTCAGAAAGAATTGAGAGATGGGATCTGCTGGAGTGGGCAGCATTTTCAGGACCCTTTTAAAACTCAAGGTCCTGAAAAATTCCTTCAAAGGACACTGTGCCCAGCAATGCCAAAGGAAGCCAGCCACGGGGAATCTTAGCATCAAGGGCACAAGCTGTGTTCAAAATACTGCTTCAGCTCTAGAAAAAAACATCACCTCTTGTGCCCAGTGTGGTGGCACACATGTGTGATACCAGCACTCACAGGGCAGAGTCAGGCAGATCTCTGTGAGTTCTAGGCCAGCCAGAGCTACACTGAGACATCCTATCTCAAATCAACAAAATAAACAGAAAACTCCAAATGTATCAGACACTTTCACTATGGTGGCATTGGCTTCTATGGGATAATGTGGTCTCAGTGTTTATATCCATAATAGGCACACAAACAAAAAAAAAAAAAACACAGACAAATAGGCAATGAAGAGAGAAGACTGGTGCAGGAGAATTGTCTGTATCCTGTCAATCATGTTTTAAATGCTGATTAGCCAGGCAGGAAGTATAGGCGGGAAAACCAAACAGGAAGTAGAGGTGGGGCAATGAGAACAGGAGTATTCTGGGAAGAAGGAAGTTCTTTCCCCACTCCTGCCCAGACCACCGAAGAAGCAGGATGTGACCTGCCCTGCTGAAAAAGGTACCGAGCCATGTGGCTAACATAGATAAGGATAATGGGTTAATATAAGTTATAAGAGCTAATACGAAGCCTGAGCTAATGGGCCAATCAGTTTATCATTAATATAGACTTCCCTCTGTGATTTCTTTGGGGCTTAATGACTATGAGAACCAGGCGGGACAGAAACCATGACAAGCAGGCCCTCATGTTACAGAAGACAGGAAGAAAAAATGAAAAAAGACTGGCCATGTCGAAGCCTGTCTCCAAGCTCCCTGTTACATTAAGAAGGAACAAGGAGCCAGAGATGAGAAAGCTGAAGGAAAACAGTAGACAAGGTGGGTACAAGGGAAAGAGAGCCCCCCAAATGGCTAGTTAGAAACCAGGTTGGCTAGCGGACTCAGGGGTACAGCGGCTGTGCGGCTCTTGCAGAGGGCCTGAGCTCAGTTCCCAGCGCCTACATTAAGCAACTCACGACCACTTAACTCCAACTCCAGAAGACCCAGTACCCTTTATGGACTCTGTAGGTACCTACATACATGTGCACATACCCACATATGGGCACATGCATGTACACATAATGTTAAAACTACATTAAAAATACTGAAGACGATTTTATGGGACTTAAAAGGTAGGAAATTTCATTTGTAAACGCTCAGCTGAAGAGTAATTTCCTCCCAACTATTCAAAATTATTCACCTCACAACCTGACTACTTTGCTAATAATCCACAAAGACTGCATTTTCTCTGTATATATACAACATTTTAATGAAATCTCGTTTAATTGCCCAAGCTGGCCTTTAACTTCTCTAGACTCAAGCCATCCTCCTGCATCAGCCTCCACTGTAAACAGAGACCTCAGATGTATAATCGCACATTCCACCTAGCCTTGCTTACTATTACTAAGAGCGTTCTCAGTCAGTTGTAAAAATGTACAATCTGTCCAGATAGGAAGAATGACAAGCAGCTCTGGCTGAAAGGTAGGAAAAGCAACGTGGCCGTGAACCAGGCTGGGCAGACAGTCTCAGATAAAGCCACAGGAAAAAGTCCCAAAACACCGTTTCCCCCAAGACTACACAGCGGCTTCAGAATGCCGTAAGGACCCCAGTGTCCTTGCCAGAGTACCCCAAGACTCATTGTGCTGTTTTCTCTTCCAGCTGAGAACTATGTGCTACTAAGCAGCTTGTGGGAGCTTCTGTCACTATCATGAAATACCAGAGAGAGTGAACGGATAAAGAAGAAAGCTTTGCGGCCTTGTCCAGCTAGCCCGATACCATGGCAGAGCAGACAGGAACACATCACAGGACTCAGAACAGAGAGAGAAAAATGGAATCAAGCAATGTCCTGGGTCCTTTGGAAGGACCCAGCAACAGAGAGCAAAGACCTCCAGCTGGTCTTCCCTCCTGAAGGCGCCACTCCCTTGCCAAAGGGCCACTCTGCAGAGCAGGCTTTGACCGCATGACCCTTTAGGGAGACTAAGGTATGGTATTGGCACATCTGCCCAAATGCTTGACAGGAACCAACTTCGAGCAGGAAATGTGGCCCCATGGTTTAAAAGGCTGTCTTCGGTCATGTTAGCCGTTCTGCTCAGGTCATGGTAGGTGGTGGGCCGGGAGCAGGGTGAAGGTAGGACAAAGGAAGGAACAAACCTCAAACCTCAAGGCTACCCTGGCGATCCACTCCCTCCAGGGACACTTGACCTCCTAGGACTCTACACTCTGTATAAGATCTGCACCATACTTTCAAACACAGCCCACGCAGGAGCACTGGCCACCTGCGTCCCTTTTGAGTCCTCTGAGAACTCTCTGGCTGGCAACCAGAGTTGCAGAAGTTGTTCGTCTCTGTAACTCATCAGAGGAGTCCCATGATCCTTTGGAACACCCAAAACACAAGCCCCGCCCCCCCCATCTGGCTGGGGGCCTGTGGAGAATCACCCACCGACTACAACGTGGGTGTGCGAATGTGGTATGGGAGCTGATGGAGAGGAGCTCCGTCTTACTTTTCTGAGGTGCCCCCATCCTGCACGGGTGGATAAAGGCATAACTACACCACTGAGTGCTGTCCCAGAAAATGCAACGGACAGGTGTAGACAAAGTCCCTTGTGCCCAGTGGAAAAGCACCGCTGTTAGGGTGGCATCTTAGCAGCTAGGAGAAAAGACTCATGTGGGTTCCACCCTAAAAGAAGGCGGCTGGAGGTTTAGAAGCCGGCAGTCTTAAGCACGGTTTGATGAGGAGCCATGTGGTAGACAAGACCGAAGATACGGTGACGATAAGCATTCACCCAGGAAATCGAGGCATGCAGTGCTGGGGTACAGTCGTGGAGATATCCTGTACCGAGGCCCAAAGGGAACAGATCCTCTCTGCTAGGTGACACAGAATCACCACAGAGCATGCCATGGCTCAGCCAGAGCTACCCGCAGGAGAGCCAGGGAAGAAGGTTAATTAATAGCCCTAGGAAGGTAAAGGGTTTGGAGTGGAGCACTGAAAACAGGAGCGGAAGGAAAGGATTAAAGCGGTCTGAAGGCAAGACATAGGCGATGGCAATTCATGAAGCAACAGACAGACGGGTAAGAGGAGGGAGAACGGATCCCAGGGACAATGGGACCCAGAAGTCGCTGTGGGAAGTGGGGCATGGGAGGGTCAGATGCAGTGGGATGGAGACTGGGCGGGCTCTGAATCCACTCCAGTCCAAACCCGAGGGTGTCTCTGCAGCTGTCCTGGAGAGTGAACAATACCTGTGAATCTATTTCTGGCTGGGTCTCATTGACCTGGAACTTACTTTGAAGACCAGGCTGGCCTGGAATTGACAGCAATCTCTCTGTTCCTGTCCCCCAGGTGTAAGATGAAATGGCCAGCGTGTCCAGCTGTGAGTAAGGTTGTAACTCACAGACATGTGAGTGCTCACAGCCTAAATTGGGTTTAAGCACCAATGTCAGTTTTGACCCCACGAACGAATGAGGGCATGCAGTGGGGGCGATATGGGAGGGGCAGCCATGAACCCTTTTGAGCATAGCTAAGGGGTAGATAGATACATATGCACGTGTGCGCATGCACATACACAAATACGCACAGAGACACACAGACACACACACACACACACACAGACACACAGACACACACACACACAGACACACACACACACACACACACACACACACACACACACACACCCACCCTAGTCCTATTTTAGAAAGTTTATTTGGAGAATGGGTTTGCAGTTGAGTTGGTAAAATGCTTGCCTAGCGAACTTGCAGCCCTGGCTTCAATGCCTTGTACCACATAACCAGGCATGGTGATGTTTGGCTAAATTCCAGCACTGGGGAGGTAGAGGCGGGAAAATCAAGAGTTCTCATTCCTGGCTACAAAACAAAATATGAGGTCTGCATGGGCGATATGAGATCTCAACTCAAAATAGATAAACAAAGGAAGAACAGAAGCTGACTTTTTCACGTACTCTGTTTGGGGCTTGTTTTCCCTTTTAAGTGTGCATGCTATCTGGTGCACAGAGACTTGGTAGAAGCCCTTGGCTATTCTGGCATAAATAAACTTTTATTAGGAATATTACATTATAGACAGACAGTTTTTAGATATGCTTTCACTCAACATCTTAATCTGTACTCCAAAAATGCCACTGGTTATTGAAGAGGCTAATAAAGGTTGGGAATTTTAAAATATCTTGGCTTTAGAACAGATCTGAAAAAGAAGCTTTGGATTTATATTTCAGAGAGATAGTCTTTTTCCCTTTTTCAAACCCAACAACCTTTTGATAGTTTGCAGTACATGAAAAAAGTCAATTAATTAAATAAACATCAACACAAATACAATTATTGATAATTATAGGTGGCAACCAGGGTTCAATAATGTAAAATAATTGATCCACATTGGACACTTTTTCTCCTGAGATTCTGCTGCGGCTATGATGAAGCATGGGGCGGAGGGCTCTGATCCCACCCTCCCTTGACGCGTACAAATATGCGTAAGGTTCCTAGCATCCTTTTAGTATGCTACAATCTAGCCCCGTCATGCATAATATTCTTAAGTCACAAATATCATATTCTTGGGGCACAGAACAAACATGTTTGCACCTCCATGAGAATGGGGAAAAGAGACACAGAGTTAGAGAGGGGTCACAATGCCTTTCAAGCTTTCAAGTTCAAGACTAAATCAGCAGGTCTCCCTGGGAGGATTTACCTCCAGGATTAGAGTGGTCCAGGATGAAAAGCGAAGACACCACTAGGCAGAGACCGGTGGCCAATCAGCAGGGAATTATGCCATCATCCAGTAAGAGCAAGCTAGAACAGGGCTCTTGACTCAATAATCAAAAGGCACCAAGCCACTGTGGAGGCTGTGAATACATAGTACTCCTTTGGATATATTGATCTCACCTACTAGAACGTTTTGGCAAGGGCTCTTTACTTAAAATGATGTCAGGCTAAGTTTCACCCCAGCACCCGGAGAGCACAGACATGCCAGTTTGGCCATTTCACCTCAGTGCTTGGCCTCAGAAAGACAAGAGCGAAAAGGAGACCTGCATGTTTCTGAAAACGGAATTTTTCTCATGCGAGTCTGTTAACACTCCCTTACACGGTACTTTGCATTTATTTTGCAAAGTCTATATTGATCCTACACACAGAGAGATGACACCACTCTCCTCCAGGAGGGCCTGTCAATCAGCACGCCGTCTCTTCACATACAACATGTTCCATATTTTCATTGCTAACACAACCAGTGGTGTTTTGGTTTCATCCTGCGTTAAGCTAATGCTACATTTCCATGAACGCTTAAACATGAAAAGAAAAGCTAGAATTTATTATACATCCACTTGTGCAGGGGTTGTGGGGCGGTGGCTGGAGGAACAAACGGGGTTGTGGGGCATAAGGGAAAATACACACTTGTGCTTCAAATGTACTTAGTCTTAAATCCAAGCCCAGAGCTCTACCCTTGCAGAGCATCCTGTGCCCTGAGTCTGTGCAGGTGAGAGGACAGACGATAACAGGTACATTTAAGGGGCATCAACATTTGTCACACCAATTTCAACTACTCCAGGATGATCTCGGACACATCCCCCCCTTCTTAGAAATGACTGTAGAACATTCCAGCTATCGTGACTGTGGGCATCCCAGGCAACATAATAGATGACACCCCGACTCCTTAAAGAGCACCCTGATAATATGCAAGGCTAAAATGTCAGAAGCTATTAGAGGCTCTCAGATGTGCAGTAAATCTCCATCTCTGAGTTTTCCCCTCACACCGCACAACAGCAGACAACAGGCAAGCAAACTGCTCAGCTGCGCGCGTTCCAAGCCGAATAATTACAACTTGTCAGGAAGAATTAATTTTCCCATTTCTCATAAAGATGTGTAAAAATTACCATGTTATTATACACTGACACTCTCTGGAGGCAGACACAAAATTTAATTTTGAATTCTTTCCGCATATTAAATTAAATCCATAAATAAGAGTTTAGGCATTCACTCGGAAGCATATGTTCATTGGGAGCGAAAGCCAACATGAGCCCGGCTGTAATGGCTGTTGTAATGTTTTAATAGCTCGCTTCTTCTAAGCACCAATAAATTTACATGATCATAACAGTCGTGGGCATACAAGAAGCCCATTACTGTCTGGGCATAAGCAGCAGCGTTAACAGGATGGAAAAATGGAAAAAGGAAAAAAAAAACTCTTCAATAAAATTAGGCAACTGCACTTGTCAGCTGCTCCATGATTGAATTTTTAATATTGTGGTCAATTGGTCAAAACAAATAATGGGATAAAATATCTTAATGTATTTAGAGCCTTGGTCTGCAGCTAGGTCAGCCTGCGAGAAAGCGGGCAGTTTTGTGTGCTTACGTGTTTGTTGGCTTTTCAAAATGAAAACCTTTTCAATCCTGCTATTCTGAACAATTTTAGCTTTAAAGATATACATTGCTGTACGTCATCTTCCAGAGGACATTTCTGCTCGTTCCTGGGCATTTCAGGTTCAGCTCAGTGGGTAGTGGGCTGTTTGTTGTTGTTTTGTTTTGTTTTTTCCTGTGGAGTCTTCCCTGAGAGAGCGCTAGGAACTGGGGCACAGTAGCCTCTAGCACCCTGGCCCCTACCTGCAAGTCACAGTGGTCTCCAGTGGGAACAAGAATGGACACAGGGGCATCACCAGAGTTCACACTGTACTGAGCACACCAGAGCCTTCGATCATGAGTGTAAAGGCAGGGCCACAGACCATATTTATTTATGGTCTGTTTTCTGAGCACACATATGACTTCATAACTCCTCTGGGTGACTGTGGTCTGGCTGCGAAGACAAAATATTGTCCAGGTAAAACTCTGATGTGGTTAACAAAACTCAAGTATTTCTCCAGGTTCAAGAGTCCAGAGTAGCTTTCCTCACAGCGCAAGCGAGATGGTGTTCAGATTCCAGCCACTCGTGGGAAGCCAGGGGATGGGTAGGCCAGGCAAGTGAGGAGAAAACCAGAGTAGGACTGACAGTTAGAGACACAAGTCACAGAGATTTTCCCCCAGTAAGAAAGAAAAAAGAAAAAGACAGAAAGAAAAGGATAACTTTCGGGGCTTTCCATTTATTTTTAAATTTCTGATCATATGCCTGGGATATTTCTGAGTCTTTCAGAAAAATAACAAAATGAAATGACGAGTATATAATGAGAAGGAAGACACACTTTCCCACAACTTCATTCCATGACTCTAAAGCCTTTCTGAACAAATCGCAATGAATGAGGAGGATGTTTGAAGCCTCCCTTGAAATCCCTCTTCCAAGGTGTTTTGTACAGGTTGCTATCAAAATAGGTCACCAGGTGAGACCTAGTTACATGCAAAGCATTGCCACCTGCTATGAAGAGGAAACAGGCATTTTGCCACCAGGAGATGTTAAGGGAAGGAAGGACAGGTGCCACACACTTCAGTAACGGAAGAGGGGGACTGCGTTAAGAAGTCAGCGAGAAGCTGCAGAGATGGCACAGAGGTTGAAGCACGAAGAGCTCAGGCAGAGAAACAGTACCCAAGGCAGGGAGCTCGCAACCAGCCTTTACTCCAGTCCCAGGGGGGACCCGATGCCTTCTCCTGGCCTTCAAGGGCACCTGCACTTACATTCACATTCTCACCAAAAGACACACACACACACACACACACACACACACACACACACATGCATGCACACACACACATGCACAAATAAGCGAAGTAAAGAAAATTGAGTGTCTCCTTGACAAACTGGCACTTGAGCAGCTGAGAATGACCCAGGTCTGTGGGTACCACACTAGGGAAGATTCTGAGTGGTGGACGATGCTCATTTCGTCCCTTTCAAGTCACAATATCAAGATCAAATGACCCCCTGACTACTTCAAAAAGCCACCCCACTCTTCCAAAGGACAAGCTGACCAAATCATACCACACAGAAGAAAAGATTTTTTTTAACTCTCCTGACTAACGAAGGTTTTTCTTTCTCTCTCTCAAATATGATAGAAATGGTCTGATTATTTATTTATCTGATTGCACCAACATGCCATATGTCCAGATTTCTAGGAACAATGTAAACAGGTGGTAATAAAAATTTGGGTTAGTAGGGTCTGAAATATAGAAAAGGAAATTTGGAAGAGGTTTGAGAGTGGGGGTGGAGGTAGAGGACTCCAACTGTTGAGTTAATCACTGGTTGAACTCTGTTTATATATAGCTGTGAGCCTACCTCCTGAGTGAAAAAGAACTCAACTCCAAAATAAAGTGACCAGCGTGATGTGTGCTTGAGGTTTCAGTGCGGTGAGTTTCTAAAAGGATTCCGTCTTTATATCCCTATTTCCTCTTGCCTTTTCCTTTGGAATGGCTCTTTGAAAAACATGAATGTTCTTCTGTTTTCCCATACTCCAGAGTGGTGGGCTCACCCCGTGAACAGAGCAACGCCAAGTCCACAGTGGAGCAGCCATTGGTGAAGGGCAAGGGGAGGAGAAATGGGTGGGAGGCTATGGTGTGGGCTGGACTTTCTCCTCGCTTCCACCATCACCCATCCCATCTCATGGGACTGACTGAGCTGATGCAAGAGACTGAGCCCAAGTACAGGAAAGAGGAAGGTTTGCTGGGTGATTTCTAGTTTTGGACTAAAGTGGGGTGTGTCAAATGAACTATAAATTGGCTTTGTTAAATGATTTCAAATGATGTCCAAGGATGGTTTAAGGTCTGCTGTGGTTGGAGCAGTAAGTAGAGAGAGTGCTCTAACCCTCTCCTGACTCACACGGGTGGATGGACAAAGATACCCACCCATCAGTGGCAATCCCAGTTATCCTGGGGTTCTTCTGTCCATTTCCTCTCTCTATTGCCATTGAACTTCATGCTTTGTTTTGGTTTTGTTTTAAACATACAATGTTAGGATAAGTTGGAGCAACAGGACCTGGATCTCCTACCCAATTAGAAATGGTTTTCTAAAGTATAAAATATTTGAAAAAAAAAACCTTGCTATAATATTGGATATCAGATATTCATCAACATTGTTCCCTGAAAACCAGGAAACAAACACTCTGAGCCTCACCATCAGAGTTCCAGCCCATGGCTTTTGTGGGGCTGCCACAGGGCAGGGAACAGACTTGTTTTGGGAGAGACAGGCAGCTGGAGAACTGGGAAGATGGAGTATTACATCCGACTAGCCATTAGACTTCTCGTCAGCACAATGTGACAAACCCAGAATGAGAAGCAAAGAGTAAAGGGGATTTGTATGGGCTAAAAAGAAAAGATATCTTGTGACTGAAGAGGTGTCTCAGCAGTTAAGGGCACTGGCTGCTCTTGCAGAGGACCCAGTTTGGTTTCCAGCTCCCATGGTGGCTCACAACCATCTGTAACAGCAGTTCCAAGGAATCGGATGCCCTCTTCTGGCCTCCACAGGCCCTGCACCCATGTGATGCACAGACATACATGGGGTCAAAACACCCAATGCAAAACCCAAGATAAACCAATCTTAAAAACTAAAAGAAAAAAAAATCTATTTTCTCCAGACATGTTAGAAACAGAAACAACTCAAACAAGGGCTAGTGTCCTGAAAAGTGTCTTGGTTTAGTGACCAAAAATAATTAGCCTCCAGTTGGGGGTTACTTTGCTCCCAGCTAATAACAGAAAAGCAAGACAAAGAGATTTACTTGGTTCCAAGGTACTTCACTGAATCCAGGGCAAAGCTAAAGAACTATGAACAGAATTATCTGCATCTCAGGTGGTACTGTTTAAAAGAGAACCTGAGCCAGGCAGTGGTGGCGCACATGTTTAACCCCAGCACTCGGGAGGCAGAGGCATCGGGAGGCAGAAGCAGGGGAATCTCTGTGAGTTCATGGCCAGCCTGGTCTACAACGTGAGTTCCAGGACAGCCAGGGCTACCCAAAAAAAAGAAGGAAGGAAGGAAGGAAGGAAAGAAGGAAGGAAGGAAGGAAGGAAAGAAAGAAAGAAAGAAAGAAAGAAAGAAAGAAAGAAAGAAAGAAAGAAAGAAAGAAAGGGAGGCTTAAAATGGAAGGTTTAGTAAATATGTGTGCAGTCAATAGGTCAACTACTACAACTGCAGCTGCACATCTACAAGGGAATAAAACAGAATTCTTAAAAAATCATTTTTATTATTGTAACATGCATGTGTTTATATTTGGTGTATATTTATTTCATTTTGTGGGGATTCTTTGTCTTGAATGGTTATTTTCTATTCCTAAATGCTGTACTCTACCCACACAGACATTTGTTTACATATATACATGAAATATCCATATATACACACATATACATACATATGTATATGTGCATATGTATTTTTCCAATGTTGTAAGCGTCACAATGTCTGGAATCCCAAATAGGAAAATATGACTTATAGTTGGAAGAAAAGTCAGTCATTCAAAAAGAACTCAGAATCCTCAAGGAAAGAGAAAAAAATTCAAGGAAATACATAGAAATTTTAGAGAAAAGGCAAATCTAACACTGAGAGGAACCTTCCAGTATTCCCAGAAATGAAAGACCTGCAGTTGAAGCACAGTGTGACAGAGCTGGTGACACAGAGGACACGGGCAACAACAGCAGACTGCAGCAGGCGCAAACACAGGAAAGCAGTGTTCTAAATAAACTACATGGAGAAAGAGAGGGCAGGGAGGGGGGAGAGAGAGGAGAGAGAGAGGAGAGAGAGAGGAGAGAGAGGAGAGAGGGAAGAGAGAAAGGAGAGAGAGAAGAGAGAAAGAAGAGAGAGAGGAGAGAGAGAGAGAGGGAGAGAGAGAGAGGAGAGAGAGAAGAGAGAGAGAAGAGAGAGAGGAGAGAGAATATTACCAAAAATGACTGTAATTGTATCTGGAGATGAAGAGAGAGAATATATGCAAATTCCAACGTTTATCATTTGTAAACTTTCTCAGTGTTTAAAGACAGGAGGGAATGGTCTCAGCATAATAAAGAGGATTTCAAAAGGCCTAGCACTAAAGAGGAAGGGGGCCCACCAGGTCCCATGGTCCGAGGGAGGTCCTGAGTCACACTTTCTGTGCTAATTTACAGAGGAAGGTATGCTGCAGATTAACAAGGCAAGTAAGCAATAAAAGGCCATTAGGGGCGAGAACAGTGAGTGACAACATCTTCCTCTTAGTCAACAGAACTGCTGGTGTCTGAAACAGGGCTGAGTTTCCAATAGAACAGCTAGAACTAACTAGTTCAGAGGGATGCAGAGTGAAAAGCAATAAAGACAAACTCACTGCATTCGTGAGGCCAAAGCAAACGCAAAAGCTGATGTTCAAAAGGCACCGCCATTTTCAACCACATGGAAACAACTATTACATAGGAATTTATGTGACAAAAATGGACAAGATTTTCAAGTATATTTCTAAGTATGAAAACTATAACTGAAGGGATTTAAAAATAGAGAGAGAAATTTGTTCTTTTATAAAAGGACTAAATATTGGTAAAAAGTTGGTCCCATCCAAGCCATTCTATGGGCTAAAAGCTATTTCTACACAGTCCCACTGAAAATGCCCCAAACTTTTCTTTTGGTAGAAATTGCCAAATTTATTACAAAATTAAAACAAAATATGAACACAATAGGACAGCTGGAGGTTCTTTGTGGAAAAACAAACGTACCTGACACACCCCAATTTGATTTCAAGCCATTTGATATTAAGCTCTGATAATAAACAAAACGCAGCATTGTTACAAAGCAAGCTGATCACAGGGCTGCAAAGAACTTCAGTGTCTGATGCACAGAGACACAGGAAACTGATTGTCGCAGAGCCACAGGATGGAGATTTCATGACAAATATAAGCTGTGTGCCACACAAGTACCCAAGACTGGAGAAGTTACAAGCAGAAATCAAAACCTCCATCCAGACTTGCAAAACATGCTAACATCAATACAAAACTGACTGAGGTCCAGGTATAAAACCCCGGAGAGATGGCTCAGCAGTAACAGCATAAGCATCTCTTTCAAAGGACCTTAGTTCGATTCCCAGTACCCACATGGTAGCTCCCAGCCATCTGTAACCCTCATCCTAGGGTATCTGATGCCCTCTTCTGGCCTCAGCAAACACCAGGCACATCTGTGGTACAGAAGCATACATAATTTTTGTAAAATCCTAGAACATTAAGAAGTATACTTTTGTGACTATAGTTCAGGACTTTATAGAAAATATGCAAAAATGACTCAGTGAAACCTAAATAATTATGTAAAAGTAAAAATTAGATCACCCTATCTTTTTGGTAAGAAAAAATATATAAATCATACATATATGTGTGTGTATAAAACCACAGTTCTATAGAAGTCTAGAAAATACAGAACTCTCATGTCACAGGAAAGAGAGAGCCAGGATAAACTCTCAGGGGCGATGGGCTTGTTCGCTGTCTAGTGGTGAGAATGCAGCTTGGACAGATGCCAATACTTATCAAGCGTTAGTCTTCAAATATGTGCCGCTCAATGGATGTTCCCTCCCACGGCTGGCATAACTGTAGCCTGGAATATGTACTGCTTCATTGTATCCCTTTCCTAAAGTACATGCTCTGGCAGGTGCACGTTTTTGTCTACTTACTCCATCCACAGCGTTCTCCACGCCTAGAGGAGGACCTGGCTGACAGCGGCCAGTAAGTGAAATTCCAGGGTTCTGGAAGATACTAAAAATGTAGGTTAATTCCTGAAATTAAAATGTTTTGGAATGGACTTTTGGTTAGACCAGGGCAATAATCTCAACTTACAGATATGAAATGGAGCAGCTGGTGTTGCCTTCAAGTAACAGGTCCTGGATGGATTTGTAGATTAAGGTACAAATTCCGTCAGCATCAGAAGGTAGATACATTAATTTGACTGGAATTCTTCAGAGAAAAGGAGTGAAATTATAGAGGGAAGAGGTCAGACAGAGCCGTGAGATAACTATTACCTAGTGGGGGCAGGAGAAACTGTCCTCGCGGTTTGTGAGACGGGGTAACTGTGATGATGCGTGGGACACCCGAACACATCCTCTCCAGAGTCCGCACAGGTGAGAGTTCTGAACCAGTACAAAGCAAGTGTGAATGACTGAGGCAGGAAAATAAAACCAGAAGGAAAGGTCAAGGACTTTGTGAAAAAGAGGATGAAACAATTCATGCCACAAGAGCCATCATAGGAAGAATGAGATGGTCGATTGTGCGGGTGTCCCACAGGGAATGCACGCAAAGAAAACACTAAGGACTGTTACTTCTAAAGTGAGGTTACAGAGAGAAATGAGTAGGCCGCATACAAAGATGGTGTTAGGGAACCATGCACACCTGCAATCCCAGAATTCAGAGGTGATGGCATGAAGGTCCTTGTCTGCACTGAGCGCTGTGAGGTCAGACCTTATCTCTAAAGAGACAATGGCACCAGAGAAGCAGCAAAGAAGACCAGGAAACATGGCAGAGAAAAGTCTGGTGGTTTGTGCTCTGTCCTGGGAGGTATAAATGACCAGGAGACCAGGGACAGAGGGGAGTCCATGTTTAACGCCGTGGCAGGCTGGGGAAATAAATACATTAGTGGTGAGAAAATGGAGGAGGACAGAGGAACATTTTAAGGTCACCAGAACGCCTTGATCTTCTGTGAATTTCCTTTTACAAAGTCTTAAGAGATATTTGGGAGAATGCATGTAAGAAATGTCTATTTCATAAAAGTTCAACTTAGGTAGGAACTGGAAATTTTTTTGCAAAAATAAAAATAGATAAACCAACTTAATGAGACGCTGTCTTGCCTATCATTTATTTGCATCTTAACTGTAAGACCAGAACTGTAATTTCTATCATAATTGGGTAACCGCTCTTCGATGTATTTTCAGAAACTTTATTTGGTGGTAGCATTGAGGAGGAGAGATCACGTGCCAGAGTAATTTTTTTCAAAGCAACCTTGATGTGACAGCATTGTCCTGAGGGCGTCGTGATAGTTGCTTGGTGTTTGAAGGCAACTCCTTCCCGAACAGCTCGAACAGCAAAATGAACACAATATGCTACCTATGCCCTCGAGCTCAGGTGGAAGCCATGGAGAAAACTTCTCATTGGTTTTAATTAGGGCTACAGAGAACCAGCGTGCTAACGATTTCTCACTTTCCTCAAACTATGGTTTTATGGAATTTGAGGTAAGAGGCAAAAGAAAATAAGTTTGGTGGGCTTGTTGTTCAAGGGCAAGTGTAATAAATGATGTCTGTTCTATCTTCCTATGTTTTGATATACCACCCCTGTTTTTCTTTTGGTAAATTGTTAGCAACTTCAAAGAATCTAGGAACAGGTCTCAAAGAAGTCATGAAGGAATATTAAGACATTTTACATCCTTACTGTCCACCTCTTACTAAGGGACTTTCAGGGGCTCTATTTTATGACACAGTCACGTCCTGTTCTGCACAGATCATGCCTCGAATCCTTGTTAGCTCCTTTATACTTTCATTAGCAAAAGCAGAAGTACATGTAGTTTATGGGTGGGAATTCCAAGAATAGACTGGCCAAGCCAGGAACGAGCAAGACTAGCCACAGTGTGACACCATTCTGAGGATGCCCCTTAGGAGAGCAAGAATATTTTGACTCAATGTAACTGAAAGTCGGCCAATTCCACTTCTGTTTTTGCTAATGAAGGTATAAAGGAGTTAACCCTGCCTCTTGGGTAGAACTCAAAGCTTTTCCTCATTCATCAGTTATTGGAAGGCATTCTGCAGCACGCCCTAAGGCCATTGGTAGAAGAACCTGTTGTCTATGGATCACTGAATCCAGGATGGTTTGCTTGTGTATGCTATGAATTCTTATTTGGCCAACTTCAGTTACTTTGAGTCAAAGTATTCTTGCTCTCCTAAGGGGTAGACTCAGAATGGTCACACACTGTGGCTAGCCTTGCTTGTTCCTGGCTTGGCCAGTCTCCTCTTGGAATTCCCACCCATAAAATACAGGTATTTTTGGTTTGTAGAAATCTGACAGGTTTGAGCCTTTAAAAATCTATAGAATATTCCCTTATGATGCTTAATCTCTGATGTCAACTTGATGTGAATCAGAGTCACCATGGCAACACACCTCTGATATTTTCAGGTAGGCTAATAATCAGGATAAAGCTCCACCTTAGAAATGGGTAGCACCGTCCCATAGACTGGAATCCCAGATGGAATAAAAGGGAGGAAATGAGCTGAGCCCCAGCCTTCCCCTCTCTCTGCTGAGGATGCTGTGTGACCTGACGTCTCACACCCACGTGGCTGTCCCTTACCTACCTTGAAGAACATTACTTTCTAACTGGGAGCCCAAACCAACCCATTCTTTCCCTTGTTTTTCTCAGGCATTCTGTCCCAGTGAAGGGAAAATTAACTAATTCTGTGTATCAATCTTTTTAAATACTTGCCTAACAACAGGAATGGATGCATTGTTTTGGATGCTGCGCCATTGTTCCTCTTGTTTTAATTATCTTAAATTTGAATGAAAAAAGTTTTCAAGCATGTCAACATAGTGAATTTCTGGTCCTAAAATAGGATAGCATTGGATAATTTGATAAGTCTTTGCTGAAAATATTGAGCAAAGAAAGCAGAATGATCCGGTGGTTTCAGTGCTGCTCAGCATTGGCAAGAGAAAAAAAAGAAAGAAAAAAAAAGAACTATAATCATATCTAATTAGTGTTAAAATAATGTTTCCCTTTGAAATGTTTAATTAGCTCTATTTTATGGCATAGGCACTCCTGATGTGGCATTTGCCTTAGAGCTGGAAGATGCTGGTGAGTTAAACAGTGCGGTGTTCCTGCTCCCTGTGTAGGCAGACCCTGGCAGGGAGTGGCTGTTGTGCGCAGATGCCTGGACCACTGCTGGATTCAGGATGCTTGCTCCAAACAGCAGGCCCTCATCTCAACCTTTGTTACTTCCACGGAGCCTCCCATGGTGCTTTCCATTTGCCAGCAGCATCCCAGGCTGTCAAAGACCTTTCATACAATTTGCCCTCCAGTTCAGAGACGAATTCTATTAAAACTTGTTTTACCTCCTATAACATATTGATGCCTGTTGCCAGCCTGTGTGCATCCTCTATCACTGAGCTACTCATATGGGGGTGGGGTGGGGGTCTGGGTTTCACAAATTCAGGGCAGATTCACTGGCATCTTTACAGGTTGCTGATCTCAAGGCTGTAGCTAATTTAATTAACCTTATTACAAATACAGCTTTCTTGATGATTACATCACAATCAGGTATTACTTTGATTACCGCTGTTTCAGAGGAATATGAGCTTTCTAATAGCATTTTCTAGACAGGCTCACAGAGCTAGCTGTGTTCCCAAGTTGTAAATGTCCCTGGATCCTGGTGAGTAAACTCTGTTCTAACATTCTCACTTAAACAAGGGCATTCACTGTAAAGTGATTCCAAGACATGAGATATAAATTCTGGGGTACAATCAATGCTAGATTAATTGCTGTCCTTTAATTATTATTGAAGAAGTAACCCTGAGGTCAGGAACACAGCTCAGTTGGTTGAGTACCGACATAGTATGTACCAATTCCTGGGCTCAGTTCCCAGAACTAACAGGTATGCCCACATGCGCCTGCTAGTATTAGCACTGAGGAAGTGTAGGCAGGAGGATCAAGAATTCGAACTCACGCTTGGCTACATAGTAAGTTTGGGGTCAGCCTTGAGTACATTAATTAGATACTGTCTTAACTAAACGAGACAGAGGTGAAAAGGAGTGCTCCTGGCCTGTGGAATGGAAAAGGGTTGTTGCTTTCAAAGCACTAGTGAAATTTTTAACAAAAGAAATGTCTTCTCTCATATAATCTTTCTTTGTCTCTTTGTGTCTGTCTGTCTGTCTCTCTTTCTCTCTCTCTCTCTCTCTCTCTCTCACACACACACACACGCACACACAGAGCAAGCACCAACACAAGTTTGTGTGAAAGCACCTTCAGCTTCCCAGGCCTTGAGGCTCTCAGTAACTCTCAGGAATGAATCCGTCCTTTGTCTTCTAGATTAATGGCCAGCAGAAGATTGGAACAAGCTCCCTGTGATGGCGCTTGCCTACCACGTGCAAGCAGTTTGCAGGAACCACCCTCACTCCTCCTTATTTCTTTGGGACTATATGAAATCATCAGTAGCATCAACTCCACACACCAGTTCTCAAGGTTCCTTCTCATGTCAAAATACACAAAATACGTATGCTCAAATAATGCTACTAGCAGGTGCCAGCGCCCACTAGTGCCAAGCCTGAAAGGCGACTTGAGTTTCTGCAGCAGTCAGCGAACAATGGCACCAGCCCTACCTGCAGCCTTCTACTCACCATTAGGTAGCTTTATTCAAATAGACGGAATGGGCAGCCAGGAAAAGGCGGGTGTGTGAATACTGTAAAGAGCCACCAAGCACAAGAACATGCAGATGGCGTTGGGTATGGTCACTGAAAGTTTGGCTTAATCTCGTCAAAGCCAAAGAAGATTATTTAACCAGGAGAACTGTTGACCTGATAACTCAGCCAACGTAACATTTGGGGTGCATCTCAAAAGGTTGATGGATAGTTTTTAGCTTGAGAAAAGTGCGTGTAGCCTCAATTTTTGAGTTAAAAGGGTCAAGTGTGTGTTCAAAGGCTGGGGAGACGGCTCAGAGGTTGGAAGCATTTGCTGCTCTTGTGCAGGACATCACGTTTAATGACTGACTTAGAATTAGTCCCGAACAAAAGCAAAACTGCTATAAAGTTGCTGTCATTGTGTTCTTCCTACAGCCTTGAGAAGCTGCTCTTGGAATCGTCAACCAAACATTGAAATCTGAGAGAAATATGCTTGTGTGAACTGAAGGGTTTTTCACATGAAATGATTGGTATGCTGAGATATAAGGAATACTCAACTCCTTCACGCTGTTCCAAGTCCTTAGACAGATGCGCGTAATGATCGGCCCGTGACACTAATGTTTCTGTTAGCAGTCTGTGCTTTCTGTGACTGTCTGAATGACATCCTCCCTCTCCACTCCCCTCTCTCCAGCTTTCTCCTTCCACCCCCATTGCACGTCCTGACCTCCTGGCTCTCCTGCCGCTCCTCAGTATCTCTCACACGTGCCATTTGTTCTTTAGATTCTCTAACTGTATTGATACTTGGTGGTGGATGCCCACTGACTTAATCAGTGCTCCGTGTCACAAGTGATTCTTAGGACACTCTTAGACATGGCACAGGTTTGAAAACAAATAGCTGTACTGAAGTTTCACTCTGTAAACACTATCAGCTTAATTAGCATTATAGCTAAAATGCAAAGATCTCCTTTCAGAGGACTACGGCTCACTTTGCAGCAGGTAAAACTTGGCAAGCACATTTTCCCTTACAACTTCTAGAGCTGTGCGTCTCAACTTTCTTAAGGCTGCCGCGACCTTTAACACAGTTCCTCATGCTGTGGTGACCCCCAGCCATAAAATTATTTGGTCGATACTTCATAACTGTAATTTTGCTACTGTTATGAACTGTAATGTAAATATCTGTGCTTTTTGATGGCCTTAGATGACCCCTGTGAAAAGGTCATTCAATTCCAAAGGGGACGTGATTCACAGTTTGAGAACCGCTGGTCTAAAACATGCTTGTTGGTGGCAGCAGCATGGTATAATGTGGTACATACATGCCTAGATGGATTGCGTTCACTGCAGTGTTGGTTCAAAGTAGTCGATGTCAGGGGATATGTGAAAGGACCAACAGGCAGTGGTCTTTTCAACCAAGCTAGGAACTTGGCTAACCCACTCTTGAGTGAGCCTTGGAGAGGCCAAGCCCCGAGGACCAATGTCCGAGGACATTGCTGTCATTGAGCACAGCTCTGATTGCTGCCTTCCTGGTCACCACATCCCTCATAATCCACGGATTGCATGAAAACTCTCAGGGGGTTTCTAGTCCCTCGCTGGGCAGTGTTACTCGTACTTAAAATAACAGAGATTGACTTTTCCAAGCATTGCTGCTGGAGCAAATTGATGATCCAACCACCACCTTAGGAAGAATTTGGACACGCAGAATAGTTAATAAGGTTAGGTTAAGATGTTTCTGTTAATGGCTTTGAGGCAGGAAATCTTGGAGAACAATTTAAAGTTTATAAAGATACACTTTTAATAGTTGAGCAAGGGACTCATTGAGGTCGGGGAACAGGAACAATGGCAGCCTGGCTGTTGCTGACTGGTGTGCTTTCTTTCTAGGATGGGTTGATGATCAAAGGTGATGATGAATTCCTTGTACCCATTTCTGCCATCAGCTTCCTGATATAAAAACTGTTAATAAATGGGTATGCACCCTGAGAATTTTAAGTAGAGCTGACTGACTGCTTTTCATAAAAAAACTTCAAATTTGTGATTCTTTTATGATTTTTTATAAGGTTACCTTTTGAGACAAGTAATAAAGTGACTGATCTTTTCTTTGTACCCACAAAAGTGGCCGGTCAGCAAAAGAACTGGCTGAGAAAAATACCCTGCTTGCTTACACTCTGTTAATAACAAGTTGGCCGAACATGAATGCATGTGGGTTCATGAGACAACTTGCTTTGCACCTGCAATATGCAAATGTTTAGTCATGTAAAGAAAATGGAAATCATGTTTTTAATTGTATTCATTGTAATCATTCACTTAAAAATAGAATACAACCACAGTATAATTTTTATATTGCTTGAAAGATTCTTCTGGGGTATATAAGCTGCAAGGGGAAATAAAAATAAAGACTCAAGAGAAGGAAGACACCAGGAAAGATGTAGACGGAGAGTTAGAAGACAGAGAGAAGGGAAACATCAGGGTGGGAAAACAGAACAGCAAAGGAGCAGAGCAGAACAAACAAGAGTAAGATGAAGAACTAAGCTCCGGCTCTCAGAAAAGCCCCCCTGTGTCTGTTTGTCTGTCCAGTAGATCTCCTGCATCTCCTCTTCAGTTTCTCTGACCTGCTAAGGGCTTGCCATTCATCAACATCCTAGGTGAGAGTCAGACATATCGAAGATGTGTGTGTGTGTGTGTGTTTGTTTACTAATTCAGAAAATGTAGTTTGTCGTGTATTTGTTCAAGTTTTTAAGATTCAGGTTAGAGGTGAACTACTTATTTAAGTAAAGGCAGTTTTTACCAAGGTCAGTTTTGTGGGATTTTTTTTTAAAGGGAAAAAAAGCCACCACATTTAGAAAAACAAAACCTTTCAAATGATTTTATGAAATTAATTAGCATATAGGTCACACTAACACTCCCATAAAAGGGGGCAAGGTAGCAAGGGAGGCAGTGCACCATCTCTTTGCTTTACACCACAATAGCTAATGGAATAACAATATTTAATGAAGCAAAAATCCTTGATCCTCTGGCCATTGACAAACCATCAGTACGATGTGTGCAAATTTTCAGAATTTTATTCTCTACAGAAAAATGCTTGATCGGCTAAATCAGACTGAATTATTCTTGCTTAGAAGCCATGGGGGGGGTTCAAGTTTATTTAGAATAAATAAAAAGGTGAAAATGTACTGATTTTACAGAAATCCATCAATATTTATTTTTAACTTTCTTGCTGGGTTAAGCCATGTGACATTTTAGACTATCGAAGTTGGCTGTGATGTGTGAATAATAATAGTTTGCCGAGTCTTTAAAAACATACCCTGAACAGAGTTGTCCCTTCGAACGTGTCACCTTTAAAACATTACACTTACTCCAGCAAAGCCACGGGTTGCTGTCATTTGGAAAGTTCAGTGGCTTCCTTGGGGTAGAGGAGCCTATCTCTGTCTATCCCACTGGGTAAGAGCATCCAGTGACACACTGGACTGAAAGCTGACAATCTGTCATTAAAGAATGAAGCATGGGAACTGTTTGGCTGGACAGTTTCTAATTACTTTGAAATTAATTATAACACTGTTTTATAAATGTGAACAGTAGTCTTGAAGGTCCAAAGCAATAATTTTGCAAAGTGATATTCATGTGTGCTGACATGACATCATTAGCGTATATATTGTGTACGTGGTAATTGGTATACAATAGTTTCCACTCATTACTTATGGTCCCCACTGGATTTTTCTATCATTTGTTCACTCATCCATCTAGCTATCAATAACGACTTATATTTAACTATTTATTCATTTATTCTTCAGTAAATTCATTGGCATTCATGTGAAATTCAATGAGGTAGAATCATTTGACTTTCAATGAAATTCAATCACCCACAAATACATAATTTTTGGTTCTAAGGATCAATGTCAGGACCCCGTGAATGTAGACAAACACTCTCCCACTGAATGACACTCCCAGCCCGTACATCAGCCTGAACTCATCCTCACCAAGCATTTGGAGAATGACAACAGTGTGCTTCAGGAACCCCAAGGGCATACAACAATCAAGACATGATTCTTGCTGCTTCCCTGCCCTTCTGAATTCTTACAGAAATACTGTGGAGGCCACTATCTCTTTTGAAACTGAAAAAAATGATTAAAATAATTTAATCATGATGGAGAATCTTCATTTTTTCACAAAGTCTATTTTAAGAGAAAATATTAAATAAATTTATTTACGTTGAATTTACCAACATTCTTTTCCTGGCTACTTCTAACAACTAGAATAACCTTTCGCGTGGGTGAAAACCTCAGCACATTCCCAGCGAGCTGAGGATCCATCAATTAGGTGCAGGAAAGACACGGTCACCTGGCATCTCATTAACTGAATCCAAGCTCGTATCCTCCTGTAACCGTAGCTCTAGAAGACAGTCTGAGGAAAGAGGAAGTCCTGTTTATCAGATTATTTTAAGAACTAAGTTCCAGAGACTACCTGGGACCAGGGTTTCTCGACCTGCAGTCTAGGCAGCCGTCATTCACGGCTAAGAAATTGACAGGGTGGATAATCATGGAGAGGCAGAGCTGAGGTGGGCTGGACCAGCGCGTGCAATGCTCAGAACACCACACTTGTACAAAAACGTCGTGGCTCTCCAAGGTTTCCAACAATAGATAATGGAGAAAATATGTTAGGCCAAGGGATGCCTTCAGGCAAACCATCCGAGTCCTGCCTAACTGATAATCAAAGTTTTAAACACAAATAAAGGAAACGCATGAGCAACACAATCCTGTCGAGCAGAATCTTTCCCATTCAACAGGCAGACAAGACACATCGCAGCCTTCAGCTTTATCTGCCGCTGTTATTCCTCACATAGAAAGAAATAAAAAATCATGACTAATTCATCTAAAAAGAAGTTAGTAAATTTAAGTGATGAGAAAATGAGTAGACCAAAATTGCTCCAATATCGTTAGGGATGTGGCTCAAAAAGGAGTGTGCCCCTTGAGGCTCCCAAGTTGCTGCTCAGAAAGGCTGTGGGGCCTAGCTAGGTCACACAAGGTGGAGGCTTGAGAGTCTACTAACCCTAGCAAACTTCCTGTCTCATTCTCTGCTTGCTGGTTGTCAAGAGATGAGGAGTCTCAGCCATGTGTCTGCATCAGCTTTCACTTCAGACCATCCCCAGAAGGACTCCATCCTCTGAAACCATGAGGAGAAACACACAATTCTGCTTGTAAAGTTTCTTCTGTGAGGTGTTTTAATACGGCCAGACACAGGGAAGTGGTACTGATGACAACGTAGACAGTCGAGAGACGTAAAACTGACTGCTAGTAGTTATGAGGTTCTTGAACTTTGAGTAGATCAATGGTAGAGGGAAAAGAACATCTAGTGGCCTGGAGGAAGGTATTCTGTTCTCCTTTTTGTTGCTGTGACAAATGCTCTGACCCAAAGCAACTCACTGTCCATTACTGGGGACTCAGGGCTGTGATTCAAAAAGGAACCTAAAGCGGAGACACATTGAGTCATGAATCTCCATGGTGCTCTTACGATGAGAGATACTTTCAACCAGAACCACTCCAGTGGTCCAAACACTCCAGGATCTCTAGCCCACACAATTTCACCAAGGTGGAGGATGCTTTCAAATGAATAAGCAAGTGTCTATCCTATAAGCACACTCGCACAGCTCCATCCCCAGATCATCATTGTTGAGCAAACAAACGGCTCCTGAGCAAACTTGATACAATGATGAATCACAAGGGTCGGTGGTTGAATCTCTAATGACCCAAAGCAGACAGTCCTCACACCCTCACACAGGACACATCACAAAGTCAATGTCAGCCAATCTTCCCAAAGTGAGAACATTGCTGGGCTGAGTGTCTAACAGCATGAAACAGGAGCACAGACTCCTACGGGGGCAGAACCAGGAGAGCGTGAATATTCCTTTTTATCCTCTTAGAAAACACTCTCTGCTAACTGGGTTTACACACAGAGCACGTTTCCCAAAGAAATACTTCCTCCCTTATCAAACAAGGCTAAGGTTACCTAGTTTGCCTCCTAGATTCAAACAGCAGCCACCTGAGGACCCATCTTCAACAGATCTTTTTCAGCTTCGAAGAGACAGGGAGCCGCTGCTCAGTGTGGGTCACATGTCTCCAACAGGGAGGGTGACCTAGATGGTGGGCACCAGTGCCCTCAGCCTCCTCCCCTCCTCATAGGATGTGCCTGACCCTCTTTTGGTTTGTTTCCAATGTAGGTAAATGAGCACTGCAGATATGAGCTGGTGTCGGGCCTGCTGTGAGCCTTCTCCTAATGAGGCCCGGAGGATGCGAGCTGGAAGGCCCGGTCTAGCTGGGCTACAGGCGCTACCTGACAGCCAAGCTTTTAATTTCACTCAAGTGCAAACAGGGCAAGAATAGTCCTAGAAAGCCTTTTAAATATGAGGAAACACACTCAAATCAGAATATAATCCAGTTAGTGACACAATGGGGCTTTTAGAATTGACCTACGGCAGGCGATAAAGGAAATTATTTACACAAGTCCTCAGCTCCTGGCAGAGCAGGGAGAAGGTCTGCTCCTTGGGAGGATCCCCTCACTGTCAAATGCACATTTGTCTTAATAAACAGTAGCCCTTCTGATCCAGGTTCTGGGAGGTGATCATAGGGCCATGAGCTTGGTGCCAGGCCCCTTTCTAGACACTGCATTAGAGAGCAAACTCAGCAGTGCTCAGTCGATTCAGCCCATCCCTGCATGTTCATTAGCTCCCTGGTTTTAGTTCCCTCTCTGGATGTGTTTTGAGCTTTGTTCTGTGGTGTCCACCCTGTTGCTTTGTGCAAGCATTTCATGGTTTGATATCTAAGGATTCCCATCACTCTTAAACTCTCTAAAGAGGGGCTGGAGAGATGGCTCAGAGGTTAAGAGCACCGGCTGCTCTCCCAGAGATCTTGAGTTCAATTCCCAGCAACCTCATGGTGGTTCACAATCATCAGAAATGAGATCTGATGCCCTCTTCTGGCATGAAGGCAGATATGCAGACAGAACACTGTACATATAACAAATAATAAATCTATAAAAGAAAAAAATGTATATATCACCAAAGAGGGTGGTGACCAGTGGCTACATGTGGGAAGGAAAGCTTGGTGTTACAAGGAGCAGGGCCCCTTGTTTATCCTTGCCACCTGGCTAGCTTAGCCCCAGAATAACCACACAGAAACTGTATTCATTAAAACACTGCTTGGCTCATTAGCTCTAGTTTCTTATTGGCTAATTCTTACATCTTAATTTAACCCATTTATATTAATCTGTGTATCTCCACATGACTGTGGCTTACCAGCAAGATTCTAACCAGCATCTGTCTCAGGCAAAAGATCAATGGCGTCTTCCATTCTGCCCTTCTTCCCAGCATTCAGTTCTGTCGTCTCCGCCTACCTAAGTTCTGACCTATCAGTCCCAAAGGAGTTTCTTTGTTCATTAACCAATGAAAGCAACATGTGAACAGAAGAACCTCCTACACCAGCTTGGTGGATGGGTCAAAGGTGAAGGTGGAAGGCAGGAAGAGGTGTGGCCACCACCGTGCAGTTACTCTGGTTAACAATAAGACTTGACATAGTTCAACCTTGTCAGAAGAATGATTTTCTAGTGCCACTGCCACAAAGCAATGGCTCATGTGGCACACATGCCACTCACCCTGACTACATCACTACACAGGGCATCTATCTAGAGAAACATCACAAAGCTGCACAATTATTGTGTTAGATAAAAATAAGATTTGGAATGAAGAAAGAAAGGGAAAGCATCCCAATTCTCAGATCTTTTTCCTGGTAAAGATGTTAAATCCTTCTGCAGAGCTAGTGGGAGTGCAAGAACACACAATTCTCTTTAATTTCTTATTCAGTAGTTTGCAATCTCCTGTAGCTTCCCTGCTTTCAAATATCTATCCATTGAGCCATCCATCCATCTATCCATCATCCATTTACCCTCAGTCATCTATCATCTATCCACCCATCCATCCATCTACTCTCTCTATCAGTCATCTATCTATCTATCTATCTATCTATCTATCTATCTATCTATCTATCTATCTATCTATCCATCCATCATCCATCTACTCTCTGTCAGTCATCTATCATCTATCTATCCATCTTTCTCTCCACTTCTTCCTCCCCTCTTCTTCCTCCTCTCCTAGATAGATAGATAGATAGATAGATAGATAGATAGATAGATAGATAGAAAGATAGATGACTGATGGAGAGTAGATGGATGATGGATGGATAGATAGATAAATCTCCTCTCATACCTCAGCCTATCTTCATCTCCCTCCTTTTTCCAGAAACAGAATATTCTTATTCTGCAACTTGTTTACTGACAAAAATGGCTGACACGGTTCAAGATACTGACTCAAAAGTATTTTAACAGAAAAAAAAATAGCATATCACAGATTAAACTATCTATATATGTTGTAGTTTGCTTGCCTTGTTTACTACCAAATTGAGAGCCAGAGTATCAGGTAGGAAACATGACCAACTTCCTACCTTTCCCTCCACTGTGAGTCTCCTGACCTGCAGCAGCACTGAGGGATATGAACTCGAGCACTTGGTTGCCTCCGACAGGAGAACTGCGCAACTGTACTGACTGTGATTAATGTTTTATTGTTCGAACACTCATGCTTTAGGGTATAAAAACTCAAGGCTTTCTTCCCTAAATTACTGTCAAGTATACACATTATAGTAATATATGTTTTCTTTTTTAATTAAAAAACTCCAATATACATATATATTTGTATCTCATTTCTCACTCCTGGGCATATAATATTCACTTTTAAAACCAAAATTATCATTTAACTTATCTATTAAGGAGAAAAAATAGTAATATTGCCTTTTTAACCAACCAGGTGACCTATCTGAAGGGGTGAAGCTAAATTAGACTTTCCTGTCCAAATTGCCAATTATTCTGGGTGTCTCCAAGTGGAAATACATGGTTCATACAAAGTCCCCATCAGGGTGCTGACAGCAGCCCAGGTTTTCTCTGTGAGCCTACAAATACAAGGTAAAAGTGACAAGGACAGGGAATGCCATGGGTGACTATTTCATATTGCGGTCACCTACGCTGCCCACACACTTCCCCTCTCCCTCTGAGCCCCCCTCCTTCTGTTCCGTGCCTTGTGTGTTTTAATTAGTAGGGTTTGTTAAGACATTCTACTTCAATTCCCTTTGAAACAAAAGAATTCTTCTCTCAAACACTGTAATTTTCTTGTCGATATTGAAAGGAGCTGGTGGCAGAATGCTCTAATTATTTTATGAGTTTTTAAGAGACAGATTTGAAAGTCTAGAGTGTGCTGACATAACAGAAGGTTATGGCTTATTTTCTGCTTGAAACAATCTTTTCCTCCAAAAGAGGTTAAGTGTGTCTTGCCAACACCTTCTCCTCTCACTGGTTCTGAACAGAAGGTAAACAGAGCACCATCCACACTTTCAAACTGCTGCTTCTGTGACGGTCCCAGTACTCAGCCATTGGGTCTGCATTACTTGTGAGAAGCAACATGCTATCTTCTATTGTACACTCTATGTCTTCCGCTCCCATGACATCACTTAGGATTTTGCTCAGTCTGGCAAATATTTGCATTTTAGTTTCTTACCCCAAGAGATTTATCTACCCATTTTCTTAGAGTCCAGCAGGTCTATGTTGAGACCTGGTATCTATAGATAGTGGTGCCACACACTATGTGGCTTGTGAAATAAACCAACATGGTTCTTACCCTCAAATGGACAAAACATAGGTAATTTATTGATACTTAAAAATCCCATAAATTACAAAAATTCATATTTCATTTCTGAAACGTCTTTCCTCAGTGTGAAAATACTTAGATTTTCCAAGTCAGTGGATTCCAGCATTTCTTTTAAAATTTCAATGTTCTAATTTTCAATTTTTATTCTAATGTATAAATAAAGGTATAAGTCATATATATACACATATGTATACATATGTACAAAGGTGATGGTCATATATATGTATATATGTCTAGAGATAACTCTGAAAGGGCTCAGCCCTGTTTAGCCAATGAAGATTTTGAAGACATGCTAAGGAACTCAAGTCTAATCCAAAATTGAAGGACTCTATGTGTTGTGGGAGCTCGATCCATTTAGTCAATGATATTTGGGATTACTTATGCTATGTGTATATTTTACTCTAATAAAACTGAGAGGGGGGGTCACATACTCTCTCTCTTGGGTGGTTGGAGCCCAAGAGAGCGGCTCTGTCACTGTGGTAATACCATGAAAAAAAGCAACTTGGTGAGAAAAAGTTTATTTCATCTTACTGTTATAGAATATCATTAAGGGATGCCAAAGGCAGAGCCTACAGGAGAATCCTCAGAGGGTACCCTTCACTGGCTTGCTCGAGCTTAGCTAGCCTTAAACTGTGTAAATAGCTTAAGCCCACCTGCCTAGTGATAGCTCCACCCACAATGGCTGGGTTCTCCTGCATCAACCATCAATCAAGCCAGTGCCCCACAGACAGGCACACAGGCTAATCTAATCTGGGCAGTTCCTCGGGTGAGGTTCCCTGTTCCCAAGGGAGTCTAGTGGACAGTAATTACTAACCGGTTCACTATCATGACATTTGCTAGAAAACAGATAGAGGAACTGAGGAGACACAAACACACAGAGATGGTAGGGAGCAAGCCTGGAAGCAGGGAGACATTAAGAAACATAACAAAAGGTCTGTGAGAAACACTCACGTAAATGGGAAATATGAACGTGGAAGTATCAGGGAGAGTGTGCTGCTTGGCAGCCTCATATTCTTACACAGTGCCTAAGGATGGTGCCACCCACAGTAGGCTGTGCCCTTCCACACCAATGAGCAATGAAGAAAATGTCTGCAAAGATGTGCCTGTAGGCCAATCCAACATGGATAATTCTTCCACTGAAGTTTTCTTTCCCCGGGGAATTGACAATGAAGATGATTGGCCACCTCAGGACAGAGCATCAGACAGAAGATCAAATGGTGCCAGAGAACTGTCTGTATTCTGTCAATCATGTTTTAAATGAACGCTGATTGGCCAGGCAGGAAGTATAGGTGGGACAACCAGACAGGAAGTAAAGGTGGGGCAATGAGAACAGGAGAATTCTGGGAAGGAGGAAGCCCATTCCTCCCCAGTCCTGCCCAGACCACCAAAGAAGCAGGATGTGACCTGCCCCGCTGAGAAAGGAACTGAGCCATGTGGCTAACATAGATAAGAATAATGGGTTAATATAAGCTACAAGAGCTAATAAGAAGCCTGAGCTAATGGGCCAATCAGTTTATAAGCTTCTGGAGACCTCTCTGTGATTTTCTTTGGGGCTTGCCAGCTGTAGGACCTGGTGGGAGGACAGAAAGCCCCAATAAAGCAGGCCCCCATGTTATAATCAAAGCTTCACTAAGCACTTCCAGGTCAGCTGATCATGACTCTCGATACAGCTTGGTGACCTAGGTGGGCCCTACCACCTTGCCCCAGTCACGTGACATAGACAGGACCCTGCATGTGCCATGCTCCCAGGTGTCTCATCGAGCTGAGAGCATATCTCAGGTGGAAACAGTTCCATGCTCCAGGGCTAACTCTAGGGTGTCTATAGAAGGCTCTGAGTTTCTTTCTTTTACTAAAACCTGGAACTTGTTATATTTTTCCAAACAATATTTATTTGGTTTCTAACTCTAGCTATCAAAATTTTTATTTGGCAAACATGGTAAGACCATGCCTTTTATACGCCAGGGAGGATTTTCTGAGCACTTTACAAATAGACAGTTTTCTCAGACTCTTATAAGACCATGCTGAGTTTACAGAGCAAATGGGACGGAGAAATAAAGGGAAGAGGCAGAACCAGAGCCAGAGCTAGGCAGAGACAGGTCCTCTGTCTCCAGCTGTCTCCCACAACTGGGATCTCAGAGGAAAGGAACATGTAATCATTTAAGATGCAGTTCTGTATGTGAGAGTCAGGGTTATGTGTGTGCGAGCACCTGTGTGTGTGTGTGTACATACATGTGTATGAATGTGAGCACGTATGTGTGTGAGTATGTGAGCATGTGTGTGTCTGAGAGCACCCGTGTGTATATGTGTGTGTGAGTGTGTACATACATGTGTCTGAATGTGAGCGTGCATGTGTATGAGTGTGTATGTATACATGTGCATGCATGTGCATGAGTATGTATGTGTGTTTATAACATATATAGTCTTAAAAGTAGTTCCTAGTGGCAGTGGAAAGCAGAATGCGGACATTCCTCTGACAGGCCAGTATTCTAAGAGCGTGACTTCTTGAGGTGAGAAGCTGACCTGAATGGAGGAGCTGAGCTGCCAAGCCCCAGGCCCGTGCTCACCCTCCCTGCCTCATCCCAGAGTTAAACTGTGTCTCCACGGTGAGATGTTAGATTGAGTCTGAGCTGTGTTAACCGCGTCGCTTGCACACTCTGCTCTGTGCTCTTGTGTATAGCAGCAACGCTCCCTGATTACGCCTTTCCCCACTAAAAGTGCCAGGGCCACAGCCACTTACAGACCCATTTTGGTGCTATTCTTACTCTTGAGGTTTGTTTATTTGCTTTTTAAAATGCATTGCATTGTCTTACTTTTTTTAAAAAAAAAATCTTCAATAAAAATAATTGCAAGGAGGTGGGAAAAAAGATCGATGACCTGTAATTTATATTTCAATAGAGAGACTAAAATAAGCTGCTTTTATTTTTGATTTAGCTTAGAGGATGGTTTTAAAGCCCTCTCTTGACAGCTACTACAACCCTGTACTAAAGGAAGAACTGCTGGGGAAAATTCTCACTCTCCCAAAATATCAATAAAATGAGCAAGAAAAATTAGCTTCACAGCAGGCCGCTTTAATGAGACACAGAAGCAAATTGGACAAGGCGGATAATACGATGCCTTTTGGAATATAATAGAGAATAGAATTAGTAAGTATAAAAGAAGACCCATGAATGTAGAATTCAAACTCCCAGGGTGGGAAGTCAATCTTATACAGCAATAAGGAGACAGGCAGGCAGACGTGTGGCCACAGGTGTGGAGAACACACACATGGGTGTGTATTTATGTAGATGGATGCAAATGTGCCTGTTATATTATCCTATGCTGAGTCTGGTGTGCTCTCAGTATTGAAGTCACAGCACATAAATACTATCCCTACAAACTGAATTTCCATGATAAATTCAAACAAGACTCGCTCAGCTCTTAAACATAACCCAACGCTCTCCAAGTGGAGGGATCAACTCCTTTCAAAGAGATAACTACCTCCATGAGCCTACCAGAGAGCTTCTTACAGTGAAAATATCAGCCATGTAAAAACTAAGGACATCTTCAGGATTATAAAGATATTTTCCAAGGAAGAGAAAACTTCAATAGGTTCTAAGAACTTTTGCGTTCTTGTCTTTGGAAACACAGGTTGTAACTGCATTCTTTAAAACCATGTTCACCTTTTAGAAAATTCCATGAGGCATTTTTTTTAACTCCTCAAGAGAAAACAATATATTCTGGATACATATTGTCAGAATCCATCATCGCTCTAAGGCACAAGCTACATCTAAAAGCTCTGGGCCATGTCTCTAAAATTTCACGCTGCAAATCCTCACTTCCAATCAGTTCCTCAGAGACAGTTTTTAATAAGCGAGGTTTCAAAAGAAACCATTACACATGATTGTTTGGTTAATGAATTGTCTCCATAGTGTTACACAACACAGACATGATTTTATCTCCCACTACTGGGATCAAACCCAGGGCCTCAAGCAGGCTAGGGCAAGCTCTCTCCTAGCCAGCCACACCCACAACCATCTTACTACACAATTCATTAGGGTAAGATATGAACGATTTGCATTCTTCACCTCATGTAGCCAATATTTAGTCATTTCATAATTCTGCAGTTGGCATTGCACCAAAGACAGTTTGATAAGAAATGAGAAATATTAAAATGTAGTGGTGGAGACAGGACACACTGCATTTGCGCTCCAAGTGTGATCTAGGCAGAAGGTCTTCACCAATTCCACTGTAGATGCGTAGGAAGTTATGGGTGCAAAGCTATGCTGTGTCCTCCTGCCCCCCACATACACACCACAGTCAAGGCTGTGTCACCCCTCCTCCTGTCCCCCCACTCCCTGGCACTATGGTCAAGGCTATACACATATCCCCAGGATTTTGGAGCACTGGTCAAGCAAGCCGGTAAGGTGGGCAGCTGTGTGAACCACAGAAAGCATCCTGGGAGAAACGGTGACAGAAACTCAGAGAGGACGAATGAAGACAACAGCATATTCAGGGGGCATCCCTGTTTGAGTTATTTCTTTTTTAAATTGACTTTTTCAAGACAGGGTTTCTCTGTAGAGAGAGCCTGCCCTGGAACTTGCTCTGTAGACCAGGCTGGCCTCAAACTCACAGAGATCTGCCTGCCTCTGCCTCCTGAGCGCTGGGATTAAAAGCATGTGCCACCAGCGCTCAGCCAGCTGGCAGCATGTTTTAAAGATTCTTCTTTGACCCCACAACCTCCCCACAGTAGCTCATGCCAGTCCCACGGAAAGGAAAGACAAACAGGAAACAGAAAAGCTGTTTATAAAACTCATGGGGAGTGTGAGAAACAAGGGTGGGCTCCTGAGCAATGTACAAACCAGCAGGGAACGCGGGGAGCAGAGGAAACTCATGCCCTCGCCCTGACTGCCAGGAGAGCCTAGGATGACAGGTGACAATTCTACACCCAGCAACAAAAATGAGGAGAAACCCCATCAGTGCCGCATGAGCCAGGGCCGCACTCACGTGTGCAGAAGACCAGACAGGGCAGCAAGTATTCTTTTCCAGGCAAAGGAAACCATATTACCTTCAGAACCACACAGAGGAAGGTTTTGGGTGGATGTCCCAGGAGGGGCACATGACTTTGCTGGTGTCGTTCCTTCCCCAACACTCATCTCCTCACACAAGCACAGGCTAAATTTGACAGTTAAAACTTGAAAGCTAGTGAAGGTGTATAGGGATAAAAGACGCAGGAGCCTCCAGGAGGAAGCCCTAGGGGAGGCTGTGGGGGGAGGAGGAGCGGTGTAAGCATAGTACTCATATAGGAAATTAAAACAATAAATTAAAAAAAGGAAAACTTGGATGTGACATGCGCAGTAAGTTAAGAGCAAGCAAGACACCAAGTTGGGTTGCAAATGCCATCCCTGTGGAGGTCACAGAAGAGCGACATTGCTCTGGAGGCTTTAAAGAATTTTGACCCACCCACACTGATAGGAGAGGAAAGGACCCCTCTGAAGGAAAGAGTGAGTCTTGAAGAGAGAAAGGATGTGTCTGAGGTTTTCTAGAGAGGGATAAAAGTCCAGGTGGAAGAGTAGAATGTGTGTAGACATACTGAAAGAGAATGGTGCACTGGGAGGCTAGGAAGTGTGCGAGCGTGGAGTGTGCACGTGTGTGCATGTGTATGCTTGTGTACATGTAGTTACATGTATGGATGTGGATGTGTGTGCGCGCATGCGTGTAGACATGGACAGTGATAGGGAAATGGAACAAAATCCTGGCCCCAGATACACGTTATATGCTGTGACAGTTAACTCTGTGAAGTTGATACTCCAGAATCATTTAGAAGACAAAGCTCTAGGCATGTCTGCCTGTTGAGGGAAGGTCTATGCTGAGTTACCTGAGGTGGCAAGGCCACCCTAAGTGTGAGTGGCACTGTTCTATGGGCTGGATCGAGGATTACTGAAAAAGAGCAAGCAAGCTAAACACATAAAGTTGTCACTTTCTGCTTCCTGAGTGTGGTTGTCATGTGACCAGCTTCCTCCTGCTCCCTGACTTCCCCACCATGATGGTGACTTTCCCACCACCACACACTGGACACTCCAATTGTGAGTCCAAGCAAACCCTTCTTCCCTGACCTCTTTTCCTTGGAAATTTTGTCACAGCTATGGAAAAAAGGAAATAATAATTTGGATAGAAGAAGTCCCCAAAGAACTATTACAGTTTGAATAGAAAATGTCCCCCAGGCTTATTGGCTTGAATTTGGTCCCCAGTTGGTGTGGCACTGTTTAGGAAGTTTGTAGGTATTTCAGGATGTAGAGCCTAGCTGCAGGAAATGTATTGCAGAGGGAACTGACACTCAGTGGTCCAGCTTCCTGCCCTCAATCAGCTTCCTGATCAGCAGACACCAGCAAGCAGCTGATGTTCCTATGCTAGCCCAGCACTGTTCCTATTGCCTGGACCTCCTCCGCCATGACAGGGAAGGTTTGTTCCCTTGGTGACCGTAAGGAAAAAAGTAACTTAGGTAATATTATATCCTTCTGGAGTCTTTGATGGAGTTGAAGAATGGATAGTTATAGATACAGTTTTCCTTAGTTATGATAAAAGATAAAGTAAATATAAATTTTGTAAATATAATTCTTGCTTGATAACTGTTTTGTTATATGTAATTTTACTATGTTAAAGTGAAAGCCTTTCTTTTTTGTTTAAACAGAAAAGGGGAAATGGTGTAGGAGGTCCTTCTGTCTATGTGTTGCTTTCATTGGTTGAATAAGGAAACTGCCTTGGCTTTTTGATAGGGCAGAACTTAGGTGGACAGAGAAGACAGAACTGAATTCTGGGAGAAAGAAAGCAGAGAGAGAGAGAGCCGCCATGGAGACGCCAGGTCAGACATGCTGAATCTTTCCCAGTAAGGCGCGGCCTCATGGTGACATACAGATTATTAGAAATGGGTTAAATCAAGATGTGAGAGTTAGGCAATAAGAGGCTAGAGATAATGGGCCAAGCAGTGATTTAATTAATACAATTTCTATGTGGTTATTTTGGGTGTAAGCTAACTGGGCAACCAGAACAAAGGGCCCACTCTCTTTATTACAGAATGGCGCCAACGTATGGACAGCTAAATCCACATAAAGCCTGAGATGGCTTGGGAAGTAATTCTAGAACAAAATAACAGCATTACGCATAGTTTCTTGGTAGCAGCAGTTTCTCGGGTCTGCTCTGCTTGCTAGAAGGCAAGCAAGCACTCTCATCTAAGAGAGGCTTCCTGACTCAGCTTTAGCTGTAAAACCTTGCAGCTCTTTTAAGAGGTCCTGCCAAGAAACACTTAAATACTGTTGATAAAAAGCTTACCACTGCTTTTCAGTTTTCAGACATAGCAGGAAAAAAGCTGCACCATTTTAAAATGCTGGCTTTCTAGGCCATCCTGCCAGGGCAAACTCTGACTCTTTCAGGCAGGCGGTCTGTCTATGAAGCATTTGAGTGTGGTTTCTGAGCACACTGCTACAGCTTGCTTGCTGGCAGGAACCTTGAAACGCCATAGAGTTGTGGCAATAAACATGGCTCCAGCCAGTACCTCTGCTGTGAGGCTAAATTCTCAGGAAGCTAAGAAATGGGCTGGATCCAGTCGTCAAAGCCATGGCTTTAATCTTCTCATATTGCTTAGCAAATTAAAGACTTATGTGGTCAGAAAAAGAGAGATAGACGGTAAAGAGACTTTCAAAGATGAAGAAAACCTCTAAATGGTTTATAGTGTGTTAAAAATATATGCAGGCTTGAAAAAAAAGGTTAAAGTCCTTAAAATAAAAAAGAAAGAAAGAGAGTAGTTGGGTGTGGTAGTACACACCTCTAATCCCAACACTTGAGAGGCAGAGGTAGGTGGACCTCTGTGAGTTCAAGATTAAAGGTGTGATAGCACACACCTTTAATCCCAACGCCTGTGAGGCAGAGGCAAACAGATCTCTCCTTTAATCCCAGCCCTTGGGAGGCAGAGACAGGCAGATTTCTGTGAGTTCAAGGACATCCTAGTCTACAGAGGGAGTTCCAGGACAGCTAAAGATATACAGAGAACCTGTCTCAAAAAGTAAAAGAAAAATAAAAGAAATAGAGGTTAAAGTAAAGCCACATAAAGATGAAAAACACACAGAGAATCTGGATACTGTATGTTATTATGTTCTCTTTGAATTGTTTGAATGCTGAGAAAGGAGCAACAGCTGCTAAAAGATATTTGCTTATAAATGCTGCTGAACTAATCCAAGATAGGTATTTTGAAAATACCTTGACTTCAAAATTGAAGTTACTTTGGAGAAGAGTATTTGCTTTTGTTTCCACAGGAAATGAGAGGCTGTGGATTCATTCTGAGTTAAGAAAAATCAGGTTTGATCAAGGAAAACCACTTGAGAAATCTCTGGTAGGAACAGATGGCCCAGATGTCTGAGTTCTACATCCAGAACAGATTCAAGACTGCTGCCTGAGATGATCAAGCTTCACAGGATACTCCAGTCAGGACTTGATCATAATTCAAAATTTTCTTTATGTCCCCATAAAGAAAATTATCAGCATCCTCAACCAGCAGGATGTAGCCTAGAATACTATGTCCACATTCCCAAAAAATGGACTATGGATATTTTCCTTTATTAAAAAAAAAAGAGGGGGAAGTGGTGTGAGACAATTCTATATTCTGTCAATTATGTTTTAAATAAATGCTGATTGGCCAGTAGCCAGGCAGGAAGTATAGGCGGAACAACCAGACAGGAAGTAGAGGCAGGGCAAAGAGAACAGGAGTATTCTGAGAAGAAGGAAGCTCTTCTTGCAGTTCTGCCCAGACACGGAAGAAGGAAGATGTGACCTGCCCTGCTGAAAAAGGTACTGAGCCATGTGGCTAACATATACTAGAATAATGGGTTAATATAAGTTATAAGGGTTAATAAGAAGTCTGAGCTAATGTGCCAATCAGTTTATAACTAAAAAAAAAGATTTATACCAATGCAAATTATTAATATCTATATCATAGTGTGGAATCCCAGAAGGATTTCAGGCCATCAGGTAAGGTGGTCACACTTTGTTTAGATACATCCAGACTGAAGGGATAAAGGGGGATGGACAAAGTCGGCAAGGACCAGAGTTCACAGGAATAGCCCTGGGCTTCCCTCGTGAAGGGGAAGGATCAGGGGTCACTACCATCCATATGGCAAGGATAACAGGGAGTTCTAAACACTAGAAACCTCAACCCCAATAAATTAGAAAAATGGGAACAGGTCCAACAACATGCAGCGGTGTATGTCAAGCAAGCCGCTGCTCCCTCTGAGTGAAGTGTTCTCTCATGCAAGGTGGAATCTGGCTCATATGACTCCCAAATGCCTGAAAGAGTCCAAAGGGTCCTGGCCATCAACAGTCACTGGCAGGTGGGGACTCGCCCAAGATGGAACTGCCTGTGAACTGCACAGGGAAGGCAGGGGTGAAGCTCCCCGAGTCCTTGCTTTTCTTGCTGGAGTGGGCTTCCTGGTGATGCCACTATCCAAGTCACCCTTGCCCCTCGTAGGAATCCCCCAAACCTCATCGCTTCACCAAGTCAGACTTTCCGTGGGATTTTCTTTGGTCTGTTGGTGGTGTACCACAGGAGGAGGATGGATCTGTTAATATCTCTTGAGGGAAAGTCACGCAGCACCGTGGAAATGGAATTTTCCCAAAAGCATGAGAAATTTCATCAACTCTGAGAGAAAGGGATTCTCCATCTTCATTCCCAAGCCCCCCACAGAACTTTATTAAAAGGCACTCTAGGAGTCTTAATAAAAATTAGGGGCTTCCTTGTGAAGGCTCCGTTTATATTTTAATTTGCTATAGCACTTATTAAAGACTCTAAAAGCATGAAAGAGAATGAACGAGAGTACATGTGTATGTGAGAGAGAAGAGAGACCGAGAGAGAGACAGAGACAGAGAGAGAGAGAGGCCTATGCTATTCAAAGTCATCCCTAGATGCTGTCTGTCTCCTCCTCTCATGTCGCCGTCACCCCATCCCACTGTCTCACACATGTGTACACTTGAGTTCTGAGCCATAAATCTTGCGGAGGCTGTCAGCTGACAGGCTAATAGCACGAAAGGGGGATCTGCAAACAAGATGGTCTCAAGCCGCGGCTCATGACCCTGAACCAATCAGGCCCGGGCTCCCTTTGCAGCTGAGAGTAGCCCTTTAATCACTTAACTGAGTGGATTGATGTGACAGTTGAGAAACAAACCCAGAGGTCTCCATTTTCTTCCTATCTACGGGCCTCAGTCACTCTATCCCTAACAATTAAGTTGAACTTGTCATATTTTGAGACCTAATCAAAGCCTGAATGAGGGGCAGCTGATAAGCCAGCCTTCGCTTCTTGCATTACTTATTTGCAAGGAATGCGCTCTTTCCCAGCTTTCTACCTGGTAACCATTGAGAACTATTCAAATAGCAATGCAGAGAGGTTAAGGGCTTTGGCAGTGGTTATCAATCTTGGCTGTACAAAGGATGAACCATTGGCATTGGACATCTGTTGTTAGGAATGAGGGACATTTTAATATTTCCATATTTTTTGAGTTCAAAAGCAACTGCACTGATCAGAATTTCTGAGTGTGTGACTCAGTCATTTTTGTAACTATCCACACTAGATTCTGAGGTTTCACCATCATTCTGGGAAAGAAATCAGAGAAACAACATCCTTCACAATAGCCACAAATAGCATAAAATATCTAGGAGTAACTCTAACCAAACAAGTGGAAAACTTGTAAGACAAGAACTTCAAATCTTTGAAGAAAGAAATTGAAGGAGACACCAGAAAGTGGAAAGATCTCCCATGCTCTTGGGTAGGCAGAATTAACATAGTAAAAATAGCAATCCTACCAAAAGCAATCTACAGATTCAATGCAATGCCCATCAAAATCCCAGCAAAATTCTTTACAGACCTCGAGAGAACAGTACTCAACTTCATATGGAAAAGCAAAAACCCAGGATAGCCGAAAAAATCCTGTACAATAAAAGAACTTCTGGAAGCATCACAATCCCTGACTTCAAACTCTACTACAGAGCAACAGTACTAAAAATAGCCTGGTATTGGCATAAAAACAGACAGGAGGACCAATGAATCCAAATAGAAGACGCAGATATTGATCCACATTCCTTTGAACACCTGATTTTTGACAAAGAAGCAAAAAATATCAAATGGAAAAAAGAAAGCATATTTAACAAATGGTGCTGGAATGACTGGATATGAACATGTAGAAGAATGAAAATAGACCAATATCTATTACCATGCACAAAACTCAAGTACAAATGGATCAAAGACCTCAACATAAAGCCAGCCACACTAAACCTTATAGAAGAGAAAGTGGAAAGTACACTTGAACACATTGGCACAGGAGACCACTTCCTAAATATAACTCCAGCAGCATAGACACTGAGAGAAACAATAAATGGGACCTTCTGAAATTGAAAAGCTTCTGTAAAGCAAAGGACACAGTCAACAAAACAAAATGACAGCCTACAGAATGGGAAAAGATCTTCACCAACCCCACATCAGACAGAGGTCTGATCTCCAAAATATACAAAAAACTCAAGAAATTGGTCATCAAAAGAACACATAACCCAATTTAAAAAAATGGAGTACAGACCCAAACAGAGAACTCTCAACAGAGAAATCTAAAATGGCTGAAAGACACTTAAGGAGATGTTCAACATCCTTAGTCATCAGAGAAATGCAAATCAAAACAACTCTGGGATTCCATCTTACACCTGTAAGAATGGCCAAGATCAAAAACACTGATGACAACTTATGCTGGAGAGGTTGCAGGGTAAAGGGAACACTTCTGCATTGATGGTGGGAATCCAAGCTGGTACAGCCCCTGTGGATGTCAGTGTGGCGATTTCTCAGAAAATTAGGAAACAACCTTCCTCAAAAACCAGTAATACCACTTTTGGGTATATATCCAAAGGATGTTCAACCATGCTACAAGGACATGTGCTCAGCTATGTTCATAGCAGCATTGTTTGTCATAGCCAGAACCTGGAAACAGCCTAAATGCCCCTCAACTGAAGAATGGATAAGGAAAATGTGGTACATTTATACAATGGAGTACTACACAGCAGTAAAAAATAATGACATCTTAAATTTTGCAGGAAAATGGATGGAGATAGAAAACATTATTTTGAGAGAGGTAACCCAGACACATAAAGACAATTATCACATGTACTCATTCATAGGTGGTTTTTAAATATAAAGCAAAGAAAACCAGCCTACAAACCACAATCCCAGAGAAGTTAGACAACAATGAGGACTCTAAGAGAGACATACATAGATCTAATCTACATGGGAAGTAGAAAAAGACAAGATCTCTTGAGTAAATTGGGAGCATGAGGACCTTGGGGGAGGATTGAAAGGGGAGGAGAGAGGCAGGGAGGGGAACAGAGAAAAATGTAGAGCTCAATAAAAATCAATAAAAAACAAACAAAAAAAATAAGAAACCATCCCTCTGAGTTTTCCATTCTACCAGCTGCAGAAAACAGTGCTCCATAGGGGATACTCAGCCAACGAAGCTGTCGAATTGTAGACTTCCGGGAAACAACAGACCCTCCTGAGTTAGAATCCCATGAGATGGGAGACTCGGAAATCCAAGTGTAAACAAGCGGTAGGTGACTCTCAGAGTCACCACCTCTAGAACGATGTCTACATTTATGGATTCATATTCTTACAGGTGTGTGAGAGAGAATCTGCGTGAGTTTATATGTGCCACCTGTGTACTGAGCCTAGCGAGGCCGGAAGAGTGCATCAGACCCTCTGGAAAGAGTTACAGGTGGTTGTGAGCCACTACGTGGGTGCTGGGAATCTAATACAGGCCCTCTGCAAGAGCAACCAGTGTTCATAACCATGGTGCAGCTCTTCAGCCCAATCCATCACAACTGAGAGCTACTCAGAAAGCTTAAGAGAGAGCTGACCTCCTCTCTCGTCATGCCAACTCTAGAGAACATTATCATTATTTGGAGGTTACAAGGCATCTGGGGCATTTGCCCTGAAATCATATCTGTTATGACTGCAGATCCAGGAAGAAAGACAAGCAGGGAGAAAAAGGAAGCACAAAGCAAAAGCCGGGAGGGTGTTTCTTGCCGTGAGAGGTGTTTCTCAGCAAACAGACTCACTAAGCATTTATGTCAGTGTTCTGCTTCTCTAAGGGAACACCCCAGACACACCTCTTCATAAATTGATTGTCTCTCTCACACAGGCACATCTATCTACCCCAGATAGGAAGCCTGAAGCAGATCAATGTACAGATACCACCAGATCCAACGGGTTTTATTGGGGTTACTTACAGGAATATGGGTGAGCAGTCATTTACAGGAGCAAAAAATAACTCAAAGCCAGCTTCTCACCCAAGACCACCCCGGCATGGGTGACAGTCTCCCATGGGCTAAGGATGGAGAGGCATTATCCCCCCGTTCATTGATTGGAGGACCGTGACAAGGAGAGTGCTCTTAGCATCATCCCATTTTTCAGCTGAGGAGAGTGAGGTAAGCTAGAGGTTAAGTAACTTGCTTGAGAACCCATAATTGGCTAATTGAGCCTTAGAGCAAATTAATTCTAAAGACCCCTTTTAACCATTGCACTTTTGTGTGGAGCGATCACCCAGGAAAGTCGTCATAAAGACCCCTCGAAAATACCTGTGAGGTAGTTTGTTAAATCCACCATGATGCTTTCTACGTTCTGCCTAAACTGAGGATCACAAGCCGTCAGTGTTAGAGCCATCTAGAAACAAACTCCAAAGTCCCCATCGCCATGGTTTTCTCTCGCGCAGATCCTATGTTTTGGACTCCCAGCAATGCTTCTATTTTCATATTTAAGAATCGTTTCTATATTAAGAAACTCACTTTGTTCAACTCTTTCTCCTGACTACATGCTGTGGGGGCCTCTTCAGATGCCGTTCATCTAGATAATGGTGTACAATTTTAGCTTGAAAGCTAAACAATAGGTCCGATTCTCATTATTCGCTTGGGACAATAAAATTAATAACACTCAGCAGGGTCACCAGGCTCCTGCCACAGCAGTCACCGAGGCTTTCCCACTCAAAAGACACACGGCTATAATTGACCCGGGACTATGTTTTAATTTGTGTGTCCCCACGGGATTCTTGCCAGAACACCAGATTGAAACCAACCTTAAACAGCTTTGCCATTTGTCTCAAGGATAAACGTAGGCCTTTAATTTTACAAATGGAGTGGAGTTCCCTCTAAACTCTGGGGCAGTCCAAGACAAGGGCTACAATACTAGAAAGGCTACTTTGAGGATCAGTCATCAGTCTACAACACCAAGTGTCCCTGTGACTCAGAGTCAGGGTGACAGTGTCTGTCTGGAAGATCCAGCATGAAATATTTGGTCACCTTCAGATCAAGTCAGGGGACAGTATGGTCACCATAGATTGCTTACCCAGACAATAGTTAGATAGGAGACAGATGATGTGTAAGCCAGAAAGAAATTAAGTATAACAAATATCTATTTTAATACAGATTCAACTGCTCTGGCTGCATGCATATATGCACAAGTGAACGTGTGTGTGTGTGTGTGTGTGTGTGTGTGTGTGTGTGACAGTAGATGTGTGTTAGTTGAGGCATGTACTCATGTAAGTGCATGTATGAAGACTTCAAAAGTCAGCCTCAGGAACTCCCCACTTTCTATACTTCCTTCTTTCTTTTGAGATACCCTCCCCATTTCAAATCAGGGTCCCTCTTTATCTGGAGCCTGCTCATTCTGCTCAGCTGGCTGGCCAGCCATCCCCAAGCTCATACCCTGTCACTTTCCCCAGTGTTGGGATTATGAATGCATCACCACACCTGGCTCTTCAAAGCGGCTCTTCTGGGGATTGAACTTGGGTCTTCATGCTTGTATGCTGAACACTTTACAAACTGAGCCTTCCGCCCAGACCTCTTTTGTTCTTTCTTAGTCAAAGCAGCATGAAACATTGAGTTGTTGAGCAAAGGGTGGTATGGTAAAAGCCTACTATGTGCAGGGGTCTAAAGAAGCATTTTGAACCACTGTCCCCTGTAGTGATATTTCATTTGTATTTTAATAAATAAAGCTTGCCTGAAGAGCAGAGAGTAAAACAGCCCCACTGATCAGCCTTACAGACCAGACAGCAATAACTGATACCTTTAATCCCAGTAGCCATTCTAGTTTGCCACAGAAACCAGGCAATGATGGTACATGCTTTCAATCCCAGCCCTAGAGAGGAATATAAGACATGAGGAGACAGCTCTCAGACACAGCCTCATTCTGAGATTCCTGGAGGCAGGATCGCCATTTCAGACTGAGATAGAGGCAAGAGCCAGTGGCTGCCTGTTTTGCTTTTCTGGCCTTCAGGTTGAACCCCAATTTCCGTTTCTGGGTTTTTATTAATTATGCTATAGTCCCCCACAAAAGGTGGTCCTGCTTTGTTTCTTTTACACGTTCCGTGAGCTGGAATATACATGCATGCCTACGTTTTTATTGTCTTTCCTAACACAGGGTCTCAGAATATAGCCCTGCCTGGTCTCCAACTCGCTATGTAGAGCAAGCTGGCTGTGACCCTCCAATAGCCCACTGCTTCTGCCTTCCATGTTTTGGTTTTACAGGTGTCTGCCATTTTCACATGATCATCACTCTTGTTTGAAGTTGCTGGTTACTTTAAAAATTGTGTCAAAGCAGGTCGTAGACCAGATTTGGTCTTCTCCTAAAACTTTGGTTTAAAAAAAAAAAAAGTAAGCTCATGATTTTAAAATGTCTTGCTTTCCTTGTAAGCAACATATGTATAATGTAACTCAATCATTTTGGAGCTAAGATACACAACTAATGTCCTGTTTATTCCTCTGTAAAACATTTTTCATCTATGATAGATGGGGACACCGTAAGAGATACATGTCACTCTAACATCCTTAACTGGTTCTTCATCCAAGTGTGTCTCTTCAAAGGCCATGTTTCCCCACCTTCTTAAAAAGCTTGCAACAGAGAAGGAGAACTGAAGGACCACCAAGAACACATTGCCTCGCCTCGGAAAGATAATTTAATAAAAGCCACCATGAAACAGGTAGGACTTAATCTCTATGCATAAAAATAATTCAGCAGAAGTGGTTTGTCACATATACATAATATTAGGGTGCTCCTAAATCTCACTGACATTATCACAGAATGCAAAACTTAACTGATAAATGTTGCTTAAACCAAGAGCTAAGTCAATATTTAGCAATGTCAAACTCTGTTTACATATGTCTAGAAAACAGAAAAACAAAGGAAACGAAGGGTAAGAGGCAGGCTCGTTATCATTTTTCATGGAAGTTGTATCTTGATATCCATGTGCTAAGGATTCTGTTGTCTCCACTAAATAAATAACCACTCAGTTAAGGAGAGAGAAGAGCCCATTTGACTCCATAAATCTATGACAACAGTCAAAAGCCATCTTTGAGTTTTTACTTTGCTTCTTGCTCATGAATGGAGCTTCAAAAGCGTAAACTAGTATCAAACGGAACTGTGACAGATGAGAAACCGCTGGGGTTTCTGGCTCCCTTGGCAAGTACATGTCTCTGTCTTTCTGTCTGTCTCTGCCTTTCTATACATCCCTGTCTGTCTCTGTCTGTCTGTCCCTCTCTCTCCCCCTCTCATCCTTTTTTCCTCCTTCCCTCCTTCCATCCATTTTTCCTATTCCCTTTCACTATATTTTATATCTTGAGGGATCCCTGACAAGTCCACATCTGGAAGGCATGGTCCCTTGTGTGGCATTGTGTGAGGCAGTAGAAGTTTTAAGAGTCTAGATTCTTGTGAAGTCTTTAGGTCATTGGGTTGTGCCAAGCTGTCAGAACGATCAGACCCACAAAGTAGATTGCAAGGTTTTCGTCTCTTTTTCTCTTTCTGAGTCATTGACACAGGTAACTACTTTCACTAAGAAATACAAGCATAATGGACTTGAATCTAATGTCACAAGCACACATAAATGTTTTCTCCTTATAAGGAGGTTGTTTCAGGTGTTCGCAGTATCAAAAAGTTAATATACACACAAAACACCAACAAAAACATATATGTTACAAACTTAGCATAACTTTCTAGGAAATCACAAGAATCATGTCTGTAAAATGAGGTTTTAAATGTTAAGTGTAAGTATGAGCTTAGAGTGTAGACATTTTCTAGCATCCTGTCTAGTCAATTCTGCAAGTTTATAATCTCCTAGTAGACAGAGGTCTTTTTATAACTAATGCTGACGGAAAGCATAACCCATTTTGTCAGACTCCTCTCCTCAAGTTTCTTTGTCATTTTCTTTCCTCCATCCAAAAAATGAGGAAGTATAAAGTTAAGATAAAATAGAACTCCTTATAAATTTCAAAACTTATTTCCTTACAAGTTTGTATGTAAGGGACCAGTGGGAAAACTCAGTAGGTAGAGTTACTTTCTACTAATCCCGATACCTGAGTTCTATCCTTAGGGCTCACATGGTGGACAGAGAACCAACTTATGCAAGTTGCTTCTTCTTCCGTAAACACACAACACACACACACACATACACACACTCACTCACACACACAACTCACCCATGCACACATCATACACACATGCACTATAATCTTGGTATGTGAGGAAGGGCTGGTCTACTTTGTTGGATTCCCCACTTGGGGCTGATTTTACCAAAATGCCAATTAAAGAGGGAGTGCTTATTCATGAGTTCACTGTTGAAACATCTTGTCTTGTAGCCTAACACCTCTGCCAAACAATCCTGTTTAAGTTCATGGTGAGTAAGGATAACCATCTAAATCAATGACTGGAAAGTAAAACAGCCAACAACCTTCTTAGATACTGCTTTTCATTTATTCCTATTCTCTTAATATATACATCTTTACCTAACATGCACCATGAGCAAATGTTTTAAACATCCTGTGTCTCAGCTCCCTCTTCTTCTCACGAGGTTCCACCTACCTCATTGAGCTCTCATGACAATGGAAAGAATCAGTAATGGAGAGAGCCCAGAAGAGTTCCTGGGATAGAATAAACAATTAAAATACATGGGTTAATGTTATTGTTTCTTTGTATTTTTATAAGGTCTACTAAATGAGACGCTTCATTCCAGAAGGCAGAGATGAAAAGATTAAGCAACCTTGCCTTTGGAGAGCTGAAAGTTCAGAGGGAAAGAATGAGTAACCAAACTTAAGAAGGTTTCCTGTCCTTGCCCCAAACAGACAGCTGTCCAAAGGGTATGCCTACAAGCTCTGACATTTTGAATGCTGAGACAGTTGGTTTTAAGTGTCCACTTTAAACAGCCCCCTTGGAAGAGAGTCCCAGTGAGGGCTTATCTAGATTGGGCTAGCTAGCGGGTACATCTACGTGCGATTTTGTAGCCTGCACGGTTTTGTGGGAGCTACACCTGAAGGTGGTGTCACTTGGTCCCTGCACTGTTAAAGGAAGACCGCGCCATCCGAGCAAAGGGCATCGTGTGCTGATCCTCTCTCTCTCAGATTCTGAGGATGCGTGTGACCAGCTGTTTCAGGTCCCTGCCTTGACCTCCCCCAGTGATGGACTGTCACCTTGAATTGTGACCTAACATAAGGCTTTATTTATCCTCTAAGTTCTTGCTGGGTGTTTATCACAGCAACAAAAAATTTAAAAAAAAGAAAGAAAGAAAGAAAGAAAGAAAGAAAGAAAGAAAGAAAGAAAGAAAGAAAGAAAGAAAGAAAGAAAACTAGAACAAGCAGAGCCAATTGATAGAATCCAGTCACTAGTCAAGAGGGTTGAAGAAGTAGCCTGCTTTGTTGGTAGAGTTGCCAGGCTGCTGTGTAAGGAGTCTTCACACTCTTCCCAACAGCACACACTAGATGCGGTCCTGTGTAGCTGGACTCTGAGCACTCAGGAGGTGGAGGCAGGAAAACTAGAAACTCATGGCTGTCCTTGGCTATAGAACAAGTTCAAGACCAGTCTGAGAGGCATGCGACCCTGTCTCAAATATATAAAAGATAAAACCAACTCGGAACTTACAAACCGAACCAGAACCGCAGCTGGAAAGCCTCCTGTGAACACTGTCCTCCACCGTTATGGATAACAGTCATTAAAACATGGCAAAGGGTTTCCAGCAAATGAGAAGTAAAGGAGGGGAAATGTAAGCAGACCACAAAGGACATCATTCAAAGGATACAGGTCATAATTTAGGGAGAGGCCTCTGCCAAATGTCCTGAGTCAGGGAGGCTCATTTGTAGCTTCAGGCATATTTAATAACATTAAGCAAGAATACTTAAGTATACACACAAAACACCGGTGGCATAAATCACACATCAGTCCACATATTTCAAAGTCAAAGCTGTAAAGCACAATGATTTGTGGAAGCAACCTAACAGCTCTCATATATTAGCACCCTTTTCTGAGAATACTTAAGCGTATTAGTTATCCAAATTAGGATTTTGTTGTTGTTGATGGAGCCACAAAAAAAAAAAAAAAGGATGCATAGAAGCTTTACTCTGCTCACCTGCAAGATGTATTCAGGGAAAGCAGAGCTTTCTCTAACAGCCCTAAAATAGATGCTGTACATAAATCTAATTCACAGTGGCCATTCTTAATATAGGAATTATTAGGGAAGAATCCCAAATTTCCAGGTTATAATTCCCATTAATATATGAGATTTCTTCCATAAAGAAGCTAAGAACCATATTCTAATACTAAAATACCAGGCGAAAACAGCACAAGTGTTTGGTTTAACTTACATTTTTTCAGGAGAATTATATATTCTTTTTGTCAACATTCAAGCTAGGTTATTATATTTTTGACTCCCAACGATGCTGCTAGGAACCACGAACCCACAATGCATGTCTCCTCATCCTGCCAGGGAGCCTCTTCATCTCCTCATGGCACTGATGGTATTACTTTTTTCTTGCTTGAAGTATGGCTTCCCCAGCTGGCCTGAAAATTTCGTAAACAGCAGATTGTGTCTGATGCTGATGTTTGAGGCAGGTACAGAGCAGAATGCCTGTCTGAACAGGTTTTCAAACTCTACTATGTAGGTTTGAACCCTGCTTTGGAACCTCTTAACCGTGCGACTAGCCCTCCTAAGCACAGTAATTTTCTTAGCACACCGGAGGGTTAATTAGCAATAAAAAAAAAAACCGTTTCCATGATTAAAGGAAAACACACAAAAAACAGCAAACAGTGCCCACCCCACTGGAATTTGACTTTAAATAGTGTCTGCTATTAATGTTATCTGTCTGCGTTGGACCACACAAGGGCTGGCACACACGGAGAACTTCCTAATATTTCCTACCTAGATAAGCCATTTTTGTAATGGGGAGATTGTAAGAAATGGATTCTTCTAGCTTCGTACTCAGGACTTTTAGGGAGCAACGACGATGTGCATCTTATTGCAGCATGTGTTCCAGGAGTTTCCATTAGAAGGGCAACACAGAACGTCATGATCTCATTGGGAATAGAGGAATAAGCAAAAATAAAGTAAATAAAGGTGAACTGTCCAAAGACATTCTGGGTTACAGACTCCCTAAGAACAGGGTGGAAGACCCTGCAGGAAGAGCAGGACGGGGGACACACCCACACCAGTTCCAGCACATGGTAGGTCACACTTCTGACATGTGAAGCTTAAGAACACACAAGGTCAAGTCCATCTCAAGGATGCCACTTCACAGGCTTTTATTTCTAGTGGCTCAGAAAAGCCTGCACATTCAGCACATCTAATAGGAAAACTACCCCTGAGTTACTATGGGTTTCATGTCTAGGCTGGTCTTAAACTCCTTATGTAGCTGAAGATGACCTTGAACTTTTGATCCTCTGGCATCTACCTCCTGAGTACTGGGATCAGAAGGTTTGCTACTACAACCAATGTACACGGCATTAGGGACCAAATCCAGAGCTCCGTGCATGCTGGGCAAGATCTCCCCGCCACTCCTAGGAAATATTTGATAGTATATTTTATTACTGCAATTGATTGAGCGACAGTGGTGGCAAGCTGCCCGAACAGGCAGCAGGGAGAGCTGTGCTCTCTCCCATGGCCTTCTGAGCTACGGATACACTAACTGCTGACTATCATCTGCAGAGAGAGGGAAAGTTCTTTTATAGCCAGGAATAAACAGTATTGCATCAAAGGAAAGAATCAATTTGGACAGACAGAAAGGCATTTTCTTCCTGTCTTCACTTCCTGGCTTGTTTTTACAATATTGGGCACAGTAATATGTTTTTGTCAGTAGTTGTCTATATATTAGTTTACATTTACATCTCTACCCCGATCTCTCACCTTTCCTTCAGTTTCATTTTTCTTGCGATCTAGGAACAATTACTTGGTCATTCTTTCCATTATCACCCCTTCCTGCATGTCCTTCACCTGTGTTCCTCATTACCGCTTACCTTGAGGCCGCCTGATGCTTGGTATGGAGTCTTGCATTGTTTTTCTGTCATGTGAGAAAAAAAAACCAACTGTGTCTTAGTCGTCTGCCCAAAATTTAGCTTCCAGAGTTTGGAAAGCCTTCCTTCTTACAGACCAGGGTCTGGTAGACCTCCAGGTCCACCATAGCTAAAGGGACAAATAAATTTGTCTATGAAAATTAGGGCTTCTTCACGGAGTTCTATTGTAAAATCTTTGAGGAAAATCTTTACTACAGAGAAAGGAATATGTAACTTTTGCTGTTCTTATAGATTTTAATGGATTTTTAATCTACGATGGCAGGCTATAAATCCAAGCTCAAAAGAAACACAAGTGTGACTGAGCGGGTTGCTGACAGAGAATTATAGATATGACCAAAAGCTCGGCCTACGCAAAGGTGGAAGGCCTCCAAGGAACTTCTCCAGCGATTTGAATGCCTCATCTCTTGAAGGCATGAGGCAAGAAGCAGGGGTAACAATGCTGAATAATCCTTGGCAGGCTTTCTGCTAATACTCCCAGTCTATCCCATGTGGCTTGAACCTTGACATTGCGAGGGCTACAGCTATCACACCCAGGATGCATAGGAAGGCAAGATGAACACTAACCAAAAATAGTTATTCAGTACTTCCAAGTGGAAAGATGTTAATTCCAAAACTGTACCATAGCTAGCATTTAGCTCATGAAGAAGAGGGGGAAGAGGAGGAGAAGGAAGAGGAAGTAAATAGAAAAACCATCAAGAAATCAAAGTTTGAAACAGCGGGAAATGCTACTAGCCCCGGTGGCGGGCGTCATACAGGACAGGTGACCACAGCACTAAAGACAGGACCAAAGCAGGAGGGGGCTGCTTAGACGTCACTCACCAGGGTTCTCAGGGAGGGAGTAATAGGAAGAGACTTGACCTGCAAAGACTTGCCTTGCGTGTAATGGATTAAAGGAGGACCCTGGAGGTCAGAGCTGGCAAGATTCACAAAACACTGCTGCCAAGAGGTGATGGCGGCCTACGTTGCCTTCTATAGGAGTAAGTACATGTGCGTTTAGGGGAAGTGGCCTTCCAAAATGTTAGGAAATGAAAAGCTTCATCAGTCATGCTTGACGTATCACCCGCGGGGAAACAAGATCTGTGTGGGGGAACAATCCTAAATTGAAGGTCTACCCTGAACTGCTACCCTGCCTTCCTTGGGTCCGGCTACAATACCTTGCCCAAGCACTTGCACCAAAGCTCGCTCTCATTCATCAGCAATTCTTGTAAACAGCAGTCAAGGCTGTGTGGCGGCTGGTGGCTGGAACTCGTACTCAGCATCCTCCATTTCCCCCAGACCTTCCTCTGCTGGGAGAGTCGGTGAAAACAGAGCAACATTCCACAGGTCTAGAAACAGAGCGTTCACCACATTGCATGAATCCCTCTCTGCCATGAAAGTCTACAGGTTTGAAAATCCGAGGAATTCTTTGGCTTTTGTCAAAACTGACGTCAGTCATACTCAGGTTACGAATGTGTGAAGGGATCTCCCTGTTAGGGTCCTGCTGAACGTTTTCAGTCTTTGTTCTTAGTACTAGGGATCAAAGCCAGGGCTTCCTACACACGCAGCGAGTGCTCTATTGCTGAGCTCCATCTGCACCCCAACAGGTGGGTTACATAGCATACCTAACCGGGCACCAAGTACAGAAGAAGCTTGTGATGGGCGAGCGCCCTCTAGCCAGCACTGCACTGAGATTCTCAGCCTTGCTGGGAGGATTGCTTCTTCTTCTTTTTATTTATTTATTTAATTTTATTTTTTTGAGGATTGCTTCTACCAGCCAGCTCCTCCTGGGGTGAAAGGTGAGACAGCTCCCAGTGCATGAGCTTCCTAGTCAGGGAAACCAAACTCTCCAAACCCTCCGGTCCGCAGGACCTGCCCTTGTTTCAGCTGTGGGTTCCAGTTCCTCCTCTTGCTCTTCTCATTTCTGTCCAGACTGTCATTTCTTTCTCACTGGCGCTCTGCGCTATTTGCTCCACATGAAAATTATGTGTGAAGAATCATGAAAAAAAGACATTGCCCAGATATGATGCCACATGGAAACAAGTTCCAAAATGGAGACATATTCCTAAAGCTGAGCTCAGCTGCTGCAGGTCTCCCGCCTCTGGTGCGGGATGTTGGGCTTCTGTTTCACAAAGTACGCCTTGAAAAGAGGACGCCTGGGTGGGCAGTGATGTAATCTCGCCAACTCTCTGCTCCTCCTGAGGCAGCCGATCAGAAAATGCAAGGGTGACAGTTTTCATCACAAATGTTTGCTTCTTTTTGACAAAGATTTTTTTAAAAATTTAAGAAACGATGACCAAAATAATATCAAAACTACAAAGTTAAAACTCAGTTTCAAAAAACAAGGCAGAACTATAAAATCTCATGAAGTCAGATGGTATTTTTCATTGCAAAGGGAGCCATGTTTTTGTTTCTGAAGTCCCAGAATAAATAATTTTAGACACATAAGTCTCTGTAAAAATGTAGAGATGGGTTATTTAAATGTTGATTCATACAGTTCCATCAGGTAAGAGAATGCTTAGAAACAATGGTTTTGCTCTAATAGGAAAAGAATGTATTTCTTAAAATCAGGGGTACAGGACTCTCTCTTTGGAAAATCTGTGACCTCTCTCTCCATAAACAATGGGATGTGGTAAGATGGGACAAAAGGAGCTTAGATAACCTCCAGGTGTCACATTCTTCAGGGCCACCATTAAACACCAAATGTCAGTAACTTCAGTGTGGCTTCCTCCCTTGCCTCTATGGATCAGACGGTACCTGGAGCCACAGCAGGTGCCAGCAGGCTCTTAGACCGACAGGATTTCTGTGTTACTGATTGGAGGTCATCTATCATGCGTCACCAAGTAACATGCAGGGACCTCAGCTGGAGGAAGCTTTTAGTTAGGAGCAAGAACAGCAAAGTAGATGACTTCCCTTTGAGCAAAGGAATGAAGCCTGTGTTTGGGGACATTTATATGAGTTCTCTCTTTCCCTGCTATGCTTGGATGAGTCAGGACATGGCCATGGGAGGACCTTGATGAACTGAATGAATAACTTCCCTGACTAGCCCCTGAGCCAGGCTGACCCCATAAGTCCCTTCAGTAGGGTCTGCTCCTCACCCATTTCACTGACCTTGGCCACTCACTGCGATGGCAACTGAGTTTCTGTGATTCAGCCGAGTGGTGACAGTGTGCAGAAGGTTGGTCTCCTGGGACAGGGTACCACACCAACTCCCCCTTGCTCAAGGAGGAAGCTGACTGTGGTTGGCTCTGCTGATGAAGTTTCCCATCTCAGCGTTTTCCTCAGGTCCCTAGAACCTTCCCAACTTCCAAAAGCTAGTTAGCTGGTGCCTGGCAAACTCTGTGGCTGCAGGAGACAATCTTCTACCACCAAACACGGACTTCTGCGCAGAGTGGAGGTCTGACCCCATGGCCTTATCATGGTGACACTCTGCAGTACTCCAGGGGCAATCCTCCCTAGTCCCCCTGACAATGAGCCTTTCTTGTGCCTGGTACTTTCAGATCACTAGAAACAATACAGAAAGCCTGACATTTTTTTGATTTGTTTATGTTCTGTGCAATGGATGAGATAAAAAGATGAAAAGAAGAGGAGGAGGAGGAGGAGGAAGAAGAGGAGGAGGAGGAAGAGGAAGAGGAGGAGGAAGAAGAAGAGGAGGAGGAGGAGAGGAGGAGGAGGAGGAGAAGGAGGAGGAGGAAGGAAACTAGTCATTAGTGTCCAAAGAACATTTTAGACAGTTTGATATTTAGAAGAGCTCAGATCCATCTTAGAGAACCCAGAGGTGACTCTGAAGGCAAAGCTCACACAACGCTGCCAAGACCCAATTCTAACCAAGGACTATATGCAATACCAATCCAACAGAAGGCCCCTTATCAGTGACCACAGGATACTCCTGCAATGCTGCCAGAGTTTTGTTTGCAAGGCAAGGAATTGTCCTCAGCACCTTTCCATTAGATCTGATTTCAGTGGCAGGTCAGATACATTGAACTATTGAAGAAAGGAAGAGGCAGGCAACTTAAGCAACGCAGCCATTGAGAAGGCAGACTATGCATAAAAGCCAGGACCCAACCAGAGCTCTGACTCAAGGGCTTATGCTCTCCTTACTGTGTAGTACAATTGCAGGGAAACTCGTAAGACTGATAAATCAGAACAAAATGAGTTTGATTTTTTTCTTGTTTTCCTTATTGTAAAATATAACAACAACAAAGAACCTAATAATCCTGACTCCAATCAAAAATGTAACAGGAAAACACTTGGAGCCAGGGTGGTTTTGAACTCGACACACTTATCTTTGAGAACAAATTCTCGTATACAGTATTTTTAATATATCTTTCATCTTAGTAAGTGTTGATTTGATGGAATTTTATCTTTCTATAGATTACAAAAGAAGATCTGGAGTGAGCTATCTAATTTAAAAATTGGCCGTCAACATTATGACATATCAAGAAATTTTTGCTCTTAAAATCAAAGGAACACCCTTCTGTCATACACATCCGAATTGAATGTGCTTAATGCAGGGAAGAGATCGACATTTGATGTCGACACAAGTCCCATCACCCTGGAACTAAAGTTTTGAATTGCAGATGAAGTCACGCTCTGCAAAGAGCCCTATAGGCCCTTTACAAGTTCAGCAATTCCATCACTCATCTTGTCCCCCATCAGCACCTTCCAGCAAGGCAAGGAACATAGGTACCCCTGAAGACCATCCCAGAGTGCAGCCCCACCCCTCCCCTTCACCTGCTGCAGCTACCACCACCCTCCTCTTTACTTTATTTCTTTGTGTGTATTTCTTAAAAAGAAAAGAACATTAAATGAAAGCAGAGAGTAAATGTGCAGAATGTGGAGTGGAGAGAAGACTCAGGAGCCTGTTGGCTTGATGCCTATGCAGGAGGACATGGGTTCAGATCCCCAGCATCCAGGTAAAAGCCTGGCATGGAGCCATTCACCTGTAACCTCCAGGAGGCAGACAGCTCCCGGAGGTTCATTTCGTCAGTCAGTGAGTTGCAGGCTCAGTGAGATGCCTTGTCTCAAAAATAAGGAGCAAAGACAGGGAATAAGACATGTGAAGTTGACCTCTGGTCTCCACATGCAGATACACAGGCAAGTATAGGTGGACATGGGCATATACATATGAGCGTACACACAAGCACAGAACACATACTATTAATGGAGACTAAAATACAGTACATATCACACAATTTACAGCTCCATCTTAAAGGACAGTCAATGCACACTAGAACTTAAAACTAAACAGGGATACACAAAGACTTCAGTGTCCTGTATCCAACCACAGGTGACAATAGAAACTCTAATAAACAAACAAACCCAGACCAGCAGTTAGATATAATTAAGCAGGAAGAAAGTAATTACTTGATTAGGAACTGTCAAGCACACTGTAGTTAAAATCCTCCTGGTCAAGGTCCTGAGGAATCCCTAACAAGTACTCAGGGCCGGGACCCCATGTCCACAGCCCATCTGAGCAAAGAGGATCAGTGCTGAGTCCTGCCTACCATCAGCCAGAGTGTGGGGTCAGCCCCGCCTCAGAGCAAAGCGGCTCACCTACAGAAATCAGAGCACCACGTGTTCTCCCGAGCCACCTTCCGGGATTTTCTACACGAAGGGACTGCAATCTCTGAAGTATATCCCTGCTACATGTTGGTACAGATACTTAAAGAAGCCATTCCAGAGAATTATAATTCAGAGGATATACTTTCTTAGAATAAAATCACAAAATTTAGGTCTTGGACTCATCAAAGCAACAAGCGTGTAGGTATTGGCAAGGCCCTTGTTGAATCTGGGGAGGCTCCCTATCATACTTACTTTCGCCTTTTATTGTTTTTTAAGAAATTGACTCAAGTGTGGTAATTAAAATACATTACAGTAGGTACAAGCAGAACTTGGAAACCTGCCAGTGTTTGCAAGAACTTATAATTTTCTTTTTGCCGAGGAAAAAGGTAGTTTTGACATCTTTGTGCAAAACAATCACTAACAGTCACTTACAATTTCTGGAAAATCACTGTTTTAATCGTGACCTTTCAGCTGTCCTTGATTGAAAAAAAATTGGCCACCTACAGAAGTAATTCTGTTGGGCCCTCATCTCTTCCCTGATTGATGGCCTCATGTGGTTTTCTGTGGTCACAATTATAAAGAAAACTATATGAAAGTGGCAGAGCTTAGCTTCCATCTCATCGGACGAGAATGAGACACTCCTAATTGACAATAAAAAGGGACTTTCTCTAAGTGACATCTTTGCCATGTACCTGCACGAAAAATCAAACGGTACATTTTTCTCTGATTAAATGTGTATTCTTTTGGTTACCATTCAGCACAACCATTAATTTAGCATCCATTGTGTAAAGGGGATGATACTGTACTCTGTTGGGGGTGATAGAATGTGGATAAGACGGTTTCTGTATTTAGAGGAGCCATTAGCTGATGAAACACTCAACCAGCTAACATGTAAGAAATATGGAGCCAATACATTGAACCCAGAGATGTCCTGCCTGCATAGACAGATGCAGCCAAGCTGGGTTGGGCTAAATAAGTCGATAGGAAAATGTACATACATTTAGTTGGAAATGACATGATTAACATGTATTTGAAGGTATATATTATGTCACACCAGAAATCTTCCAAAAATATTAGAAGTTCCCAAGTGTTAGCATGGGAGGTTTTTTTCAATGAAAATAAAACAAAGCCTCGCCCTCCTAGTCAAAGGTTCCCACCCACCGCACAGGCAACGGAAATAGAAGCAGCATTCAGGACTCCATTAGAAGTTTATTGAAGCACCGTGGGGCTGGAAAGCTTTTAGGAGTTCAGCATAAATCATTCAATGCACCAGAGGGGAACAAAAAGGCCTTAAAAAGATTTTCCCTTTGTATTCAATTTCTATGAGTGATCTCCAATTTACAACCTTATGCTCGACCCAGAAATTGAATTAATCAATACAATTATCTTTTAGAAATCCCTTTTGTCAACTATAGTAGTTCATGGACCAGAAAGGAAGGTTGAAATTTCCCAGATTGCAAACTGGCAGGCAAGACTCAACTATATTGAAGGGCTGGCATCAGGAATGGGCTGGGACACTGTGTCCTGAAGGGTTACAGAAACCAAGCGATCCTTTACCCCAGACACACAGCAGGTGTTCAGCAGTCTAAAATAAATTGTTTGGCCAAAAGCAACACTATGAGTATATTTACAGGCACTAACCCTGAATACTAATGAAAAACATCCGATAGAAATCGATACTAAGTCATCAATTGAAAATAAGCAAACTCACATTTCCGGATATCATAATTACCAATTTATACAAACTCAGCGTTATGGCTGTGAGTGGTCCCCACAGGCTGGTGCACTGGAATGCTTGGTGCACGGTTGGCGGTGCTGTTTCCAAACTCTTCAGAGTCGGGCCTCCCTGGAGGAAGTATATCACTGACGGAAAGTCTGGGGCCTCACATAGCCACCCTCCATTCTGGTCTGTTCCAATCTGATTTTTGAAGGCTGACTCAAAGAACCAAGATAGGTTTGTCAGCTGTGCCTTCCTCACCATGACAGACTTTATTGCCTTCACCAGGAACCCTATTGTGTTGCCAAAGTCTTAGTACTGTTCCAAGGTCATGGTTATTTCCTATAATCTGCGAAGGAATTGAGACAATACAGCTAATTTAGGTATGTAAACTACTTTCCCATGAATGACCAAGTAAATAGGATGGAAGGTTTTTTAAAATAGTATTATTAATCTTTGAGAATTCCATACATTTATATAACATTTATTGATCATATCCACCTATGGTTACCTTTGTCCACCCTTAGTGCCACCGGTCCTTTCTCCCAGCTCCATGTCTTTCTTCTTATCGTTATTAAGAACTCCCTGAGGCCAGGCCTGACACACATGGGTGTGTGGCCATCTACGGAGGCATGAGCATCCACCAAGGACCACTCTCTCTTGCTGCCACTGTTATGAACATTCACCAGATATCACACCTCACCCCACCCCTGCGCACCCCAGAAGCATCAACTGTCAATAGCTCCTCAGTTAAGGGTAAGTCATTGGAGGCCCTTCCCCTATCCCTGTGGAATGTGGATGACTTGATTTATTCAGATAAGCAAGGCGGCTGGGAGTTGATGCACACAGTGTCAGATGCTTTGCTGTATTGTCTTCATTGTGTTTCCTTCATTCATAAAATAAACTTCACTAAGTCTATCATTAAAAAGAGAAACAAAGAACCCATCCTTTCAACCTAACTAGAATTAAAAATAGCAATTCTAAAAAAGTAACGCTTTGGTTTATATTTGAGCTTTGGCAACACAAAGTTCATATAATTTTTGTCTCTTGAAGTTTAACATGTTCTTCATATAAATCTTTTTTTAATAACTTGGGTTTGATTTTCTGAACTTCTGTCTTCTGTTCTACTTGGAAAATGAGGATTTTTTTTTTTAATTCAGGTCATTGGAATGTGATCTTTATAGTGTAAATGTGAGTCATCCCCAAAGGTTCATGGGGTTCACAGAGCTTGGCCCCTACTGTTCATCCATCAGATGTTGGTGGAACCTTTTAAACAGAGCCTACTGGGAGGCCTTCCATCCTCTGGGAGTCTACAGGTACATCTAGATGGGACAGCAGGACTCTGGCCTCTTCTTTCTTTCTGCTTATGTCCCGCCTCTGAAGTGAGCAACATGACTTCACTACACATTCCCATCTATTGTGATTATGGACCAGAAGGAGTTCCTCTTCCTGAGCTCATTAGCACAGGCATTTGGGCATTTGTTACAGGAATGGAAAGTTCGTTAGCGCAGGCATTTTTCACAGCAATGAACAGTTTGATAGCACAGGACATGTTAGAGTAACAGAAAGCTGACTGGAACAGTGGTATACAGCCTCCCTCTTCCATGAAATCTCAACATGTTTTCTGGTTGTTATCTGGATATTTCTATTTGGAAATGTTTTGTCTGTGAGTGCTTAAGATTTTGTTTTTGTTTTGTTTTGTGGAATTGGAAAACACTAGTGAAGTCCACAGGAAATCTCTGAAATCCCCATGAGATGGCTCTCCGTCTCCCTTACTAACCTCTGAATCCTCAGCATGGTGATGTAAGAAACACAGTCTGTGCTTCTCCTCATTACATAAAAGTCTAACAGGGT